>JAPQNM010000042.1:4265996-4303496 GCA_029783475.1 Metacarcinus magister
CATACTTTGAAATCCGTCCCTATATCATTGGTCATTCTACATAGGTTTACTTCATTCACTCTACTTCTCATACATTTATCTCCTGGCATTCGTTGTAGATAGAGACATTGAAGCTATGAAGTCCTAGCTACACATTGTTACCACCGTCATCACTCTACTAACGACAGTACGTAGACAACGACATCTAAGGGAAATACTGAGAAAAAAGGTCAGTCTCACTCAGATCACGACTTACTGCTCAATACACGTCACGGCTGCCTTGTGCAACGTGTGTGTGAGTGTGTGTGTGTGTGTGTGTGTGTGTGTGTGTGTGTGTGTGTGTGTGTGTGTGTGTGTGTAATAGAGATCCAGTCATGGCTTAAGGATCACATGCTGGACTCGTGATCGTCAGCCATCATCCACCAGGAGAGATCTTAGAGCCTTAGAGCTTATAGAGTCCGATCTATGACTATGACAGACTTAACACCGCATCCTCTTGCTCAAGGAAGAAACTCACCTGTTCTCATTAAGGTGATGCAGAATTAATAGAAAAAAAATCTCATCTGAATAAAAACACCACCACCACCACCACCACAATAACAATAACAACAGCAGCAACAAGTCAGCCCTGACCTGCCCCTCTGCAAACTAAATATTTCCCGTAACTCAACACTGAATTAGTTAACCTCCTTTGATTACCCTCATCAGACGATATAAAGAAGAAGAAGAAGAAGAAAAAGAAGAAGAGGAGGAGGAAGGGCTCGGAGGGAGGGCTAAGGAAACTACCACCTCCTGCAGGCCTTAACTACACAGCCACTCTGAGTGCCCTCTCCCCTCCCCCCTAAGTAATTCGTCTCTGAAATTCCACCAATCAGAGGCAATTCAAGGCATCATGTGGGGGGCAAGGGGTTATTAGGGGAATATTTACGTTTAAATGGACGCCACTTAGAGAAAATATGCTTCCTGCCCTTTAGTAATGAGGAGGAGGAGGAGGAGGAGGAGGAGGAGGAGGAGGAGGAGGAGGAGGAGGAGGAGGAGGAGGAGGAGGAGGAGGAGGAGGAGGAGGGGTTAATTGGAGAAGACTGGGACTACCACTACGATATGTTTCTTAGGGAGGGTAGTGGAAAATGGGAAGAGGAGGAGGAAAAAGAAGAAAAAGGAAGAATATGAGGAAGAGGAGGAAGAGCTAAAAAGATTATCAGGCAACGAAGACTAGGATGCCAAATGAGGGTAGTAGGTGGTCTCTTCCGTATTGCCCCCTTCCCCCCCTCACATCTCTCTCCCAAGATAAAGAAACTAGAACATATGTGTTATACGTATATAGATTAAAGGAGATTAAATAATACTCCCGAGCTAGTATTTATAAACTATATAGCTCAGTTACCCCTCGCACCAAGAAGCTGCCGTGAGCCAAGATCGAACACGCAAACTATAGGTTACGAGCCGAGCATTGTACCAGAGCCACCCAGCCTCCTTTTATACATACATGCAGACTACTACTCACATATCCACGTTATCCATCCCTGACTGAATCTTTATATATCAACCAATTAACATGTGCTTCATTGCAATGCTTGAATACATGTTATATTCACCCTATATTACACGAGTTATAGCAATGATTGAATGCAAATCAGAATATTCCATTTCATATGAAGAAAAAAAAGCGCATTAATTGTGAATGAGCATCGCATAAGTTGGAGTCGTTTAAGTGGTGATGCTGGAAGGCTGGAAAAGTGCCTCACCCCAACCACACCAAGTCACTTCAACAGGAACAAACTTAATCAACATTTCCCGTTCAAACTCACATTGATAAGCACGTGTGTGTCACTGATGTTACTGAGGCTGTGTAGGTTTGCAACACCTTTCCTGAGTGTCGTAAAGGAGGTGATCGCCTTAACATCCCCCGACACACGTGCCCCACACATGCCTCACCCACACACCCACCCACCCACACACCCAACCCAATGGTGTTGCTGCTACAGTTACCACCCGACGTGTGCTGCAATTCGGCATAAGGATGCTAATACATGATGAAACCTTTGAGGGAGATCACTGAAGACGAAGAGAAGTAGAATCCATGGTAGTAAAAAACGATGATCTCAATGACAGTGTTGAGGAATGTTCTGCTTAAACCTGTCCCTCCTTTGACCTCACGTAACTAGTTCTATTAGCACGATACAAACAGTCATATACACTTTTATGGTCATTGCAGGATTGTGTCGAGTCAGTGAATAGCACGTTTAATGGTTGGCAACGACCCGTGAACCACTCGTCCAGTTCAATGGTTGTTAGTAAAGGTTGGTCGTCGTTGGACCACCGCAATACAGAACAAAGAAAAGGAGGCATGTGTTTTCTTGTAGTAATTGTATGTTTGTTACCTTCGAAAACAGCGTACATTAGTTGAGTTCAGTTTTAATATTCTGAATTATGTAAGCTATGTAACACCTGGTGGGAGGCATAACACCTGTGGCGATGAAGACAGGTGTTATCTGGTATTGCATATTCTCTTGCTCTCTCTCTCTCTCTCTCTCTCTCTCTCTCTCTCTCTCCTCTCTCTCTCTCTCTCTCTCTCTCTCTCTCTCTCTCTCCGAAAACAACAACGTGATAAAAACAAACTTTATATTAATATCAAGACTATTCTTAGCCATACACGTCATAGACACGTCACACCAAGACCTCCCCTTGTTCTCCCCTCTTCCTTATCCCTTCCTCTATCCCTAAACAACGCTGGGAGAGAGAATTACACTTTACAAAAACAACAAAGTGAGGAAAAAGTCGAGATAAGAAGATAAAATACACATACATCTTTTTTTGCTGTCAAGAAAATTGGAAGGGGAAAACATATGATATGAAACAGGCTTATAGTGATGAGAGAGAGAGAGAGAGAGAGAGAGAGAGAGAGAGAGAGAGAGAGAGAGAGAGAGAGAGAGAGAGAGAGAGAGAGAGAGAGAGAGAGAGAGAGAGATTGCAAAAATAACATGACAAAAAATTTAAAAGAATAACAGTAAAAAAATAAATATAGAAATAAAAGACGGTGATACGGAATACTGATGAAAAAAATGTATAGAAAAAAAATGGACGAAAAAGTTAGACGAAATAAAAAAAAAATAAAAAAATACACGTGGAATGATTATTTGGTCAGTGAACTTACATAACTACATAAATACATCATATATATATATATATATATATATATATATATATATATATATATATATATATATATATATAGATTCCTCTTGCAAGTAAACATACCATAACATAAAAATAAAATAATAAATAACTAATGCATCATGGTCCACCCGAAAAGAAAAATATACAAGTGGTTTCAATGTTATGTAAAAATAAATAAAATGAAAATAACTTTAAAAAACATTCACACACATTCCTTAACACCCACGTCTTGAATATACATAACAACGCAAGGGTCGAAAACAAGGTGTACAGGAATAGCATGTTAATATAGAGGTGGGCGGGGATGAAAGTTTCAGTTCCGTTACGATACTCAGCTATTGATAGACTTGCGAGGCGATGCGTGGGTGTTGAGGCGGAGGTTGTAAACTTCCGCTACTCACCCACACACACGCACACACGCACACACGCACACACGCACACACGCACACACGCACACACGCACACACGCACACACACACACACGCGCATTCCATGACCTTCTAAGTGGCACCTGCACCACATCAATCCAAGCATGTGTGTATGTAGTAGGTATGTATGTAGGTATGTATGTATGTGTAGTATGTATGTAGGTGTGAGTGTGTGACATCCAGGTGTTCACAGGTGTGGTGGTGCTCTTCAGGTGTGTAATGGAGGAACAGAAGCTAAATTATATAATTAACTCACGACTATGTTTCTTGGTAATGTTTTTCTTGTATAACGCGTCTTATTATCATTTCCTATTTATAAACTAAGTGAACTTTGTCTGAAATATCACGTGTTTATCGTCCAACGTCCGGTGTTTGTACTCTGTTATTCTTAAACTCCCCACTTCTTACCCTCCTCACTCCCTTGTAACCCACGCAGTCTTGTTGTCTCCATCCTCAATCACCCATAACACATTCCCGCCACGTAGTAAAAGTTTAAGTTCATGTAAGGAGTCCCTGCACCTCTTCAACTTAGTCTAGAATCAGTGAAGGCGCGAGAAACGAACATACATATAACAGTGCACAGTCCCTCTCCTCTTCACCTATGTCAACACAACCTCTGGCCTCTATAACCCTGAATAAAACCTCACCACGCAAACTATCTTATCACAAGTCACTATATTATATGCATGTTGATTCAGTTTCCTTTCCATCGTAAATCATAATCAATCAACATTAGTCATACCCAAAGTTTATGTACATCAGTGAGTTCAGTCATTTAGTATCCTTACCCATGTTTCAAGGTGAGAAAACCAAGCAGCAGCAACTCAAAGAAAACGAGACTGTACTCACCAAGCCGCGGTGAAACTCGCGTAGGAAGAGGGCGTGCGCTGGCGTCTCCGTTGTGTTGGTGGGGGACGGGTTGGCATCCTGTACGTAGAGAGAAGAATACTGAGAGTCAACACTTGGATTGTCGTGGAAATGTAAGAGTGTGTAATCCAGGCAATGAAACTATATTGATGCTTAAATTATTATGACGATGTTTAGAGAACATATACATAATAAAAAATAAAAAAATATGTACGTGTATGTAGGTAGAGAGATGGACTTTGACAAATAAATTGGTGAAGGAAAAGGGAGAAAGATGTTCTGTTGAAGTGACAATTTTCATGTGTGGATGAATAAATAAATGAATAATTAGATGAATACAATTGTCCGGATGATATTTTTTGTCTATTTTGCAAAATGTATGGTGTGTATGTGTGTGTGTGTGTGTGTGTGTGTGTGTGTGTGTGTGTTTCTCACCTTTCGCAGGAACCGTGTCAGCCTGCTGTAGGGTGTTTTCTTGCGTGGCACAGGGTCCCCCGCTGTCCCCTTGCGTGCCTGGGTGGGGGTGCCGGTGGGGGAGCAGCTCGCCACCGACACTGTTTCCAGATCCACCTCCGTGGGTGTGGTGGGGGATTTAGGAGCTGTATCGTAAGGAAACACAAATGGAGGTGAGGAAGGTGAGGTGACGTGAGCGCTCTCTCTCTCTCTCTCTCTCTTTCATTAGTCGTTTCAAACCACTTCCATTTATTCACATACACACTCCTTCTTCCCTCCCTCCCTCTCTCACACTCCCTTTCCCTAGTTCACACAGATAAACACACACATGCAACGACACACAGACACACGAACACACACATGCGCACACGCAAACGCACACCCACACACACACACACACACACCTGTCATGCCGGGCAGCTTCACTCCGATCTTCTCCAGTGGGAGTCTCTTGGGTCTGCTGAGTGGACTGGTGAAGCTCGGGGATGACACCTGCTCCTTGCTGGCCTCGGGAGTGGTGATGTCCGGCCTTCTCACTCCTGAGAATTTTACTTCCGGGATGGAAGTACTGAGAGTTTTTGACACCGCTTTGGATTCAAAGTTGGTTGACTTGGACTTTACAACCCCCGGACAGGGTGCTGGGGCCTTGGTGACCCCGGGATTGATGAATTTTGGCCTAGTGAACCTTGATCGCATGCCTCCCTGCCTATCTGTCGTGACCTCTGGCATTGAATCCTCCCTGGGAGCATTTTGCTGCACGGCCTCTTGCTTGAGGCTGGCCACTACTGGAGGCTCCGGAGCACAGGCTTTGCGGCCGCTGCCGCTCGGAATTATTCCCTCGTCTCCTGTCCGGCTGGTGTCGCCACGAACACGCTGAAAAAATCCCTCAATGTGCTGCCCATAAAATTATATTTCCAAAGCTTCGTCACCAAACAATTCAATCTTTCTCAAGCCTAAAAAATAATATGATAAAAATAGATGCAACCAATTCTTACCTGGCCCAACTTGAAGCCTCGGAAGGCGAAGTGACCGGATTGTTTGTTGGTATCCGACGAGGAAGAGGCGAACGCGGCAGGAGATCCGGACGTAGGGGACGTTCCGATTGGGGGCGGAGGCGCTCGCACTCCTGGAGGGAAACAGAACACTCAGAGGATTACACTGCGTCACGGGTGTGTCCGTAATATATTAGTTCTTGTGATGACTGTTTGCATTTGTTTCACAAATAATGAAACTGACAGAAGAGAGAAAAAAGGTTGTGAGTTGCGACCCAGATAACGTTGGAATTAGTGTTGTGCATGCATTTCATTGGATGAGGAATAAAAACAGACTAACATGTCCATGAATCTAGAATGGGTTGTAATCTATACCTCACAAGCGCATCAGAAGTTCTTATCAAACTGAACTTACGTCTTCGAGGAACAGAGAGTGGCTGGCTGGGGACGTCGACAGCCATTTCTCTACCAACTTGACGAGGCTCCTTGGGGGCGCGACTTTTGGGCTTGGGTGATACCACGGGAGAAAGAAGCTGTGGAGTGGTGGCCCTGCTGGGCTCGGGGGAGGCGGAGAGAGAAGACTCGCTGGAGAGTACCACCTTGTTCTTACGTAGCGTCTCACGTGTCCACGAGGTGTCACAGATCGGGGACATACCTGAAGGGGACATTTTTTTAATCAATTGAGTCACTCTTAGTGTGCCTGTATGCATGGTCTTTTTTTTCAGTCAGTGTTCCTACCCTTATGTTACCTGTAACTGCATAACACCGGGAGAGAGAGTCGGTAGGAACACGCTGGTTCTGCTGGTTAACAGCCTCACAGGGCAGGCCTGAGGAGGAGCTACCAAGGGCGAGCTAAGGGCAACACAGATGGGTCCAGACATTACTACTTAGGATCAATACTATTTATAGTGTGTGTGTGTGTGTGTGTGTGTGTGTGTGTGTGTGTGTGTGTGTGTGTGTGTGTGTGTGTGAAAAAATGTATTGTATGGTCTACATCAATTCATCTACACTGGCAGGTGACGCTGTTTAACCATTACGCAGACCTCGAAGTGAAGAACATGAAGCAGAGACAAGAAGAAAGCGGCGAAGGAAAACTTGAGCGACACTTGCTCACACCTACCAGTGGCACGCTTCCATTCGTTGATCTCGATGTCCTCCCTGGATAGCAGCCCCAGGCGGAGGTTCTCATCTTGGTTGTGCTCCAACAAGTAGTTTTCTATGTCCTGAGGATTCCAGGTTGGTGATCTGTTCTGTGGCGGTGAGGGAGCTGCCCTTCGTCTGCAAGGAGCCAGCGAGGCCAAGGGTTGGAGCTCATCGCTGACTGTCACTTTAGGCAGCTGGCGAGCGACGGGTGACATCTGATGCCCCGCCTCTTTTGCCTCGTGAAAGACAATGTCATCCTCTGTTAGAAGACCCAACTTGACGCTCTCCTCCCGGCTGGCCTCTAAGAGGTATTGTTCGATAGCTTCTGAAGTCCAGCCTTCAGTCTTCGGGGAGTCTATCTCTGAGGCCTTGGCTTTGGCCTTTTTGTCCTTGGTACCGAAAGAAAGGATGTTGCGGGGATGGAAGGGGCTGGTCTTGTTTTTCTCTTCGTTCTCTTTGTTCTTATCTGACACTTTTTGTGTAAATCTTCCAAGTTTCGGGGACAACCTGTTGGGTTTCTTTTCCCCTGTGGCAAGTGAGCCTCCGGCTGAGGCTTTAGTAGGCTCTCGGGATATGCGTCCTGGAGAGTCATTCACCTCTTCAAACACGAAATCAAGACTCTCTTCGCGCTGGCTTCCCATACCCTGCCGTGGGGGGGGCGTACTTAGCTCCTCCTTAGCCACGAAACTCCGGAGACTCTTTATCTCGTCGCTAATGCAGGTGTTGAGCGAGTCCCTGCTCAAGGTGGTGTCCAGACCCTCGCTGGTGCGGAAACTGCCGCCAGACTCTGTGTCTCCAAAGTACTCTGATGTCTTGCTTTGACTGGAAGGATGGCTCGCCGCTGCTCCGTCACCAAGGGCGGTGGAGGAAGAGCGGAATTTCTGTTCCTTTTCGGTCATCGTCTGCAGCTCCTCGTAGGAGTTGAAAGGTTTGTTTGGACAACAGTACATTGAAGGCGTCTCATTAATATCCGACAACGCTGAATCCAGAGTGCTGAGCGCCAGGAACTCCTCAGGGTCCAGGTCTGTCGATGCAGGTGTCCATTCTTCGTCTTCAGAACTGGAATCCAGACTGTGGACGGGGCTTAAGGGGGGGCAAGGGGCTGGGCTAGTGGGAGGACTGGGAATGGCATAGGCTGTGGGGCTCCGAACACGTTTGGTAGGTGGGGTGGTGACTGGGCTGAGAGCGGGGCTGGCTCCGATGCTGGGGGAGGGACTCGTTACGGGACTGCGGTCGGGGCTAATATAAGGACTGGAAATGGGTGATGGAGTATTTTCCCGAGTTGGAATCTTGCTTGTCTTTTCTCTACTTTCTGGAGATTGAGATAAAGCACTTGAATAGTTGGATTCCTTCCCCGTGGAGCTAATGGGGCTAGCGGGGCTAGTGAGACTTGTGGGGGTGGTAGGGCGTGAAGTGGTTGTGGGAGAGGTTTTCTCTGCACTTGGCATTGACCTTTTTATTTTGCCCTTCGTGTCCTTGGGCACCCTGAGAGATGTAGGCACCGCCTCGCCCCCATGACCCTCAGTACGCGGCGTGGCCCCAGCCTTGGGTAGGATGGTGCGGGGAGAAGCCACGGGGCCCCTATAAGGCGGTGAGGTGAGGTTAGCCGAGAACTTGGAACAGTAAGGCTTGGGCACCAGATTGGTGTTATCGAGGGGCTGTGTGTTGTACACTGGCCGGTACTGCTGCACCGAAGACTGTAGGATTTCGGGAAGCACCCGCCGGCCGCCCTGAGGAGAATTGTACGCAGCCACGTCCTTCAACTTCTTTGGGGAGTTTTTCGGAGAGTTTTTCGGTGACATTTTTGGCGAAGATTCTACGGCAGCGCGAGCCAGGCGGTTGTCTTGAGATTTTTTCGGAGAAGAAAACGGAGACCGCCATGAGTCTTTCGTTTTCATGGGAGACTTTTTGTCTTGGCGGCTCTCCTTATCGCCAGCTGGGCCAGGATCTAACGTAGGAGAGGCCCTGCTGCTGTTCGAGGATACGTGTATGTTAGACTGCAGCTTCCTGTTGGGTGACTTATTGTTGGATGACTTATTTTGGGATGACTTACTGGATTGACTCCAGTTGGTGGGTGACGTGTTAGAGGGTGGCTTGGGTGAGCTGCGTTCTGTGTTAGGGTCGGGCGAGCGTCGGTCCATGACAAGTGATGCTTCTCCTACGGTGGTCCAGCCATCTTCAAACGGTTGATGGAAGAACCTGTCCTGGTACATCCCCGGGTACTGGTCCTCTGGCACAAAGTCCGGGTCATCCTCCGAGTCTACATTGTACACCTCGGAGGCGCGGCGGGAGCGGTGTCGGTGTGCGTCCATGGCAAGCACAGCCTCAGTCTCCTCCGGGCTTGAGACAAAGATGGCCGGGGGTGGCAACCTTGGAGGTGAAGGACGACGTTTCTTCCAAGGTAGAAACACCTTCTTTAGAAAAGTCTGTTTCACTTCTTCTCGAGGATGAAGAGCTGAGGTGTAAGCTTCCTCGCGTCCCTCCAAACACAGCGGCACACACCTGAGGGGAAGGCAACCTGCAGTGTGTGTGTACATATGTGGTGTGTGTGTGTGTGTGTGTGTGTGTGTGTGTGTGTGTGTGTGTGTGTGTTATTCACCATGATCTAGAGGATCACACGCTGGACCCGTGATCGTCAGCCATTACCATCCCCGAAGGAGCTCAGAGTTCATAGAGACGGATCTATGGGTAAGGCTGAGACATCTCACACATCACACACACACACGTCCCCTTGCTCAAGGCGGACAGTAACCACTCCCTGCCAGTGACAAATACTTAGCGATCTGAGCGGGATTCCAACCCACGCCTTGCCGGGTGACAGGCGGTGATGCTAACCACTGGACCACAGGACCGGTGTGTTCATGTGCGTGTGTGTATATGTATATCTATGCTTGTATGTGGAGAGAGAGAGAGAGAGAGAGAGAGAGAGAGAGAGAGAGAGAGAGAGAGAGAGAGAGAGAGAGAGAGAGAGAGAGAGAGAGAGAGAGAGAGAGAGAGAGAGAGAGAGAGAGAGAGAGTGTGAGTGAGAGACCCCTCATTTCCAAGAGATGTACAGAAGCCACAGAAACTTCTACCGCCCCAGTTTACACATTCCTTCTCTCACCCACTCTCACACACTCACTTACACACACACTCACTTACACACACACTAACTTACACACACTCACAAACACAAACACACACACACACACACACACACACACACTCACACTCACACACACACACACACACACACACACACACACACACACACACACACACACACACACACACACACACACACACACAAATTCACATACACACACATTCAAACCAATCCTTTCATTAACTAAAGCTCACCCAAATCTTCGCAAAACCTTGTTACATCGAATTATATTTCCTGTATTATCACTCAATGGATCTTGCTCTTCTTCTTCTTCCTCCTCCTCCTCCTCCTCTTTGCTCTTATCAGTAGATGGGACGTTGAGTGCACGTGCGCGGCCTTTCCTTCGCCTTGTCCACTGGTACTCAAATGATTCTAGACTCAAGTACACACGCTCAGCACTATCAACACCATGATCATCAGTACAGTTCCACCAGCAGCACCACACCATCACCAAAGCACCACCCGACTGTCCACCTGCCGCCCCCTCCTGGACACGTTCCGCCCTACTTCGTCACTCCGAAGCCCCGCAGGAAACACTAAGATTATCGTCACACGTCAAAATGTCGGTTCATGTCTCCCCTCACCACAACCTTCTAACCACACTCTTCTTACCTGCCTCCCTTCTTCCCTGCTATTCCTTCACTTCGCTTGTGTGTTTTGCTTGTCCTGTCTGCCCTTCTTTCCATCTCCACTTGGGTTTGCTATCCTATTAAAATTGTTGACCATATCTCCTCGTTTTCTTTTCTTTTTTGTGTGTTGTGTGTCTGCCTCTCGCATTAATCAATCCTTCAGTACCACACACGCAAATTTGTAACGTTGTGATATGGAGGGAGATTACATTTCAACGTCAAGAGATCGTGAAGTACTTGAGGCAGGAACCGAACCCTAACGAGAACAACTGCCTTGCGCTTGTGTTGAAAGGCTTGTGTATCCCAGGGACCAACGGGGGGATAGTAACCCGGTGCAACCTTACTACGCAGGGCTAACTATCAGAAAGGCTCACCTCACCCTGCCACGCACTTGGTCAGCGTTATAAGGTGTGACTCAACCATACCAGGATGCACTGCACATGTTCGTTTTGGCTCCTACCTGGCCTGGGCGACTATTACTTCTGCTTCACGGTCAGGCTTGTTAGGAATTTCTGTATTATTAAACTACCTCATAATAGGGAAGAAAGGGTTCACTATGGTGATACAACTCTAGCTTAAAAAACATTTCCTGGTTTCCTGAATGATGTTTTGATCATACTTTTTTACAGAATTTAGAACGAAAAAGGTTAACTTAGAAATAGATGGACATAATTAAATTTTTTGAAGGCATTTATTCCATCTATGAAGGCGGCGTGTAAGTCTCATGAATTGACTGTTGTAATGATAGGAACGAAAGTTTTTAAATAATTCATGGCTGCTTCTGTCTGAATCTAAGTTTACGGATCTTAGAGCCTGACAAAAATATTGAAAATTCAAACCTAGTGAGTCTCGCCGAAAAATTAAGAGGACGCCATTACATACACCAGTAAAAAGAAGAAAAAAACATTATAAACCAAAAGATAGTAAAGTTGGCGATATATTGGCTTTTATTAAGAAAAAACAAAAGAAAGGGACGCAGACAAGTTACAATACTCTTAAAACTGACCGAATGACGACGCAGGGACAGAAAGAAGGAGAAAGGAGAAGAAAAGAAGAAAGGAAGGAGGGACAAAATCATTAAGTTCGTCGGTGCAAACAGTGGTGAGATGAGGTGAAGCCCTTGCCATGCCGTGTACTAGCAATGGCCGCTGATGAAACTGCTAATAAAGGAAGGATGGAAGAAGAAAAAAACCTCTCCCGAAATGAAACTACAAAGCGTGGGTTGTGTGAGTGGGCGAAGCGGAAGTCAAGAGAAGCCTTATGTTTTCCCAGCAACGGAACGTGGAGGCAAGTGAAGCGAGGTAACGGGATGCTGGACTTCGTTATTAAGGTGACGTGCAATGGTGTTTTATCATGGCAGAAAAAAAATTAGGCCTATTGAGGGGAACGTGATAGAATCTCGCCATATAGGAAATGTTACCGAGATGTTAGGATCCATTGACTTTCCAGCCAGAAAAAAAAATAGAATAAATATATAAATGAGAAAAAAAATAAAATTCCTTTCCCTACTTATCACATTACAATAATTAATTGGCTGGAGAGCTTCTGATTCCGTGGAATGGCAATTAAATGGTTTTGTATATAAATATAAACTAAGGTATTTCGAGATTAATTCAAATTATATACTCTCTCTCTCTCTCTCTCTCTCATTTACTCTAGTAACTTAAGTTCAATCAAATTATCGTCTGGTCCATTGACAATACCGTCAGGCTGTGGGAGACGTAATCTATCATCTATGTATTTGCCTATCGATCAATTCATCAATCTATATCGTCTATTTATTAATCCCTCTGTATATCATTCAATTCATCTAGCTATCTAGCTATATATATATATATATATATATATATATATATATATATATATATATATATATATATATATATAAAACTGTGCTTATCAATATGTCTGACTGTATTTGTATGCCTGATAGTCTACCTGTCTTATCTCTACTTATTCTGGCGCCCGTTTCTAGTTAGTTTTCCAAGGGAGTGGCCACGATAGAAGGGCCTCCACTCACTTCCCAGTCCTTGCACACTCCTCCGTCCAGGTACATCCAGTTTACCTCTCTCGCTGAATATAAATCGTAATATATAAATAAGTGAAATAAGTAGTCAATAGTTTGGAAATAGTTGTATAATAATAATTTTTAAGCGGTGTTGAGGGCTTTGTGGAGTAACTCATCGGTGGTCCAGAAGCCTTGCAGGAGTGAGGCGTCAGGTCAAGGCGATGGAAGACCTGCCTTATTAACGGTAACTTTGGCCTTAAAACCTCACAAACACAACTTTAATAGTGTTAGTCACGTGGTTTTGGTCTTTCACCTTCCATGGAGTAAACGAAAAGAACAAAAAAACTGAAATAAGGCACCAAGTCTAAAATAGAGTATAAGACACTATGTTAATTTTAAAATGAAGGCGTCACTAATCTGTTTCACCGTCATGTAAGTACTTATGATAGCGGAAAGAGGGGGGGGGGCGTTAGAACCCTGATTACCACGTCAAGAGAGATGAAGGACATAACTACTTCATAACCAGGACATGACTTGATTAACCTCAAGAGGACACACTAGCATGGCAAGACGATCACACTGGATAAGATAAGAAGGAAATGCATTACACTGACAGGTGTAGCCATGCCTGTCAGTGTATATGCAGGTGACTCACTGTTACAATGGCAGTGTAACGTGGGGAAGGTGGGGAGGGTGCGGAGGGGAGGCAGCCATGTGTTATGAATTGTGACAAGGGTGAAACAAGAAGCAATGTAATTTATAGCTACACTTACGACCTGCTTGAGTTACACCATCAACCTGAGACTATAGAAGCGACATGTATATAGTTAATAATGCAAACAGAAAACGAGGAACTAGATGAAATATTAAATAAACAAACCATTTTAACGCATACACACTAGTTCTTTTTTTTTCAAGACAGCTAAGTTTATGTCGACTCCAGGTGGTGTTGCAAGCCATTCAAGGTCACCCATTATCCACGTCATGGATTTTGCAACACTGCACAGAAGCCGTTCAACTTAAACACAGCCGACGAGTTTGTTTTCCTTACGCAACCAACTTAAGAATAGATTAGAAGAAGTCACTTTCACATGATCTTCGCTAATCTTCGGGTCATTAAGATGCTTTAACCAAAAACTACATGACACGAAAAAAAAAATTGTTAGGAGTAGGTAAATGTTATACTTGATTGACGCGAACTTCTTCTGGTCAAGCTGAACGTAAATAACAGCAAAGAAATGATCGCCAGACAAAAGGTCGTGACATTAATCAAGAACACTTTGCATCACACGAAGGCAGGTAAAAAAAAGAAAGAAAAACTAAACTAAAACTATAATAATAAAATATTTATAAAAACAAAGTATGACGAGAAATATTTCTTTACTGTGTGTGTGTGTGTGTGTGTGTGTGTGTGTGTGTGTGTGTGTGTGTGTGTGTGTGTGTGTGTGTGCAGAGTAAAACAATCCAACATTCTCTTTAGGAGTAAACTTTGTCCTTTAAGGTGATGGGGTTTCCTAATCTGTGTTGCTAAAAGAATCATAAAACACACGCACACACCCACACCCACACACACACACACACACACTTCCTCGTCTCCAGATCAATATCTACTCAAGTAAAATAGACCTTCAGCAACCTTCCTATTTTACTCTCTCTCTCTCTCTCTCTCTCTCTCTCTCTCTCTCCTCTCTCTCTCTCTCTCTCTCTCTCTCTCTCTCTCTCTCTCTCTCTCTCTCTCTCTCTCTCGTGTGGGAAAGAGAAAACTGCAAAATTAAAGCCATAACTTAACAAAAATGACAATACCCAAAATAAAACATAGAAAGAAGATAAACAGTGAGAAGGGAGATAAGAGAATGAAGGAAGGATGGAAAGAAGTAGGAAGACAATGAAATGAAGGAGCAAAGAAGTGTAGGAGGAAGAGGACCGTGATGAAGAGAGGGGAGAAAGAGAGAAAGAGAGAAAAAAGAAGAGCGAGAGAGAGAGAGGGGGTTGGGGGAAGGAGGAGAGGTACTAGCAGGGAGGTTGGGAGGGCAAGTGTAGTAGGAGGTATAGGAAGAACAATGAGGAGGAGGAGGAGGAGGGGGAGGGGGAGGAGGAGGAGGAGGAGGAGGAAGAGTTCTAAGTCTTCTCGGCATTGTGTGAACTTCATGCTATTGCCACTCATACCTAGAGCTTCCCTTGTGTAGGAAGAAGAAGAGGAAGAGGAGGAGGAGGAGGAGGAGGAGCAATTCTGTGTTAGGGAATGAGGAATTGTAGTACATATAGTGATGTGAGAGAGAGAGAGAGAGAGAGAGAGAGAGAGAGAGAGAGAGAGAGAGAGAGAGAGAGAGAGAGAGAGAGAGAGAGAGGTGGATTATCGACCTATCGGAAGAAATACAAACAGGAATGACCTTTTAGATATGTCAGTGAGCAGTAGATTTGCGTGGAGGGAAAGGGGAGGAGGAGGGGGAGGAGGAGGAGGAGGACATAGAGGAAAGGGGAGAGGAGATTAGGAAGAGACAAGCATAGAGGGGAAAAGGTGGAGGAAAAATATAAGAACTGTTAAGGAGATAAATGTATATGTTTTGAAGGGGGAAAAGGGAAGTGAGGGGAAGGCAAGGAGTGAGGGGAAGGGAAGGAGTGAGGGGAGGGTGGTGATAGTGTACGAGGGGAGAAATACTGGTGGGGAAGGTCAGTAGCGGAATGGGGATGGTGACATTATAGGAAGTTACAGGCGAGGAAGTGAGGGGAGGGAGTGAGGGGAGGGGAAGGAAGGGGAAAAAGGGATAGGATAAGAGTGTAAAGGGAAGAATGGGTAGATAATGACATGGGAAATAAAGATAAGGGAGATATGGAAGAATGGAAATGAGGATGAGTACATTTTTTTCTCTTTTCCTTTCTTTTCTTTTTTCTATCAAGGAAAAAAAAGGAAACTGCCACGGGGAAAAAAAATCTTACAATTACCAAAACCAAAAAAAAATGAAAATAAAAATACGAGTGAAATAAAAGGTAAATAGAGAAAAGGATTAAATAAAAAGAAAAATACATGGGTGGAAGAAGGAAAAAAAAGAACAAAAACTACAAACAAAAAGCTGAAAAAGATAAAATAGATAATCGAACACCATTGATTATATTGCCAATGCCTACCTATCTATCTGTCTGTCTGTCTGTTTCTCTTTCAGTCTAGTTTTTTTTTCTTTCATTAGGATTTAAAACACAATTCAAAGGTCAAAGTTTATTGCTTCTCAGATTATACGGAGGCTAAGATTGGTCCCTGAAGTGGAGGAGGAAGGAAGGGAGGAAGGAAGGAGGGAAGGGAGGGAGGAAAAAGAGGAAGGAGGGGAAGAAGGAAAGGAAGGTAAGGAAGGAAGGGAAGGAAATAAAGGAAAGAAAGGAGGAGAGGGCAGGAAATGGGAAGGAAAAAAGTAGGAATGGGAATCGAGAGGAAGGTGAGACAATGGTTATGAACTGTAATAAATCTAAACTCTCAGTCCATTTTCTTCGATGTATAACTGAACTGTCAGGAATATAAAGGAAAATGCGCGCACGAGTATATAATAGGAGGATAGACTTATTAAAACCAGCGAGAGAGAGAGAGAGAGAGAGAGAGAGAGAGAGAGAGAGAGAGAGAGAGAGAGAGAGAGAGAGAGAGATATAATGATAGTAGTAGTAGTAGTAGCAGCAACAGCAGCAGTAACAGTGGCAGTAGCAGCAGCAGTAGTAATAGCAGCAGTAGCAGTAGTAGTAGTAGTAATAGTAATAGTAGTAGTAGTAGTAGTAGTAGTAGTAGCAACAACAATGGCGTATAATACATAAATATAATTAATGTGTATCATTCTCTTATAAATACAACTAACAGTGCTTCACTTAGGCAAAAACAAAGGATAGAGATACACGACACAAACAGACATCTATACATATCGATATAAAAATCCAAACGGCGTGAAATCGGTCGAAAGGTGTTTGTTAATAACTTCAACAATGCAACAGGAAGGCGGAGGCGTCATACGATATACATACATACATACATACATACACATACATACATACACACATACATACGAATACATACACAATGCACTCGTCACTTACAGCCAAGAAATACGATAAAACCCCAATAAATAATGGAAGAAAAAAAACCTGTTAAAACTAGGCCTATTTTATATATACAGGCAGGTGATAAGGCTCGAGAGGCCTATAACATTTTTTATTAACATGATTAAGAGGCTGACGTAGGTTTCAAAGGAGGAGAAATAGGGGGAACTAAAGGGAGAGAGGGAGGGATAGGGTGGGTGGGGACCATGTGTTTTGAGAGATATTCATGAACGAGACTAAAAGTTGTATCACGCACAGCCCTTTAGAAGCAGTGTGGATTGAGTACAGGAAAAGCTGATAAGAGGAGCACAGGATATATACGAAAATATAACCACTATTTCTCCAAAAGGTTTATATTTTGCATAAACCTTAGAGGATTGAGTTGATAAAGAGTGTCAAATATCAGAAACTTTAGAGGAATAACACAGGTCGTTCAGTGTAAAGGTGAAGGCGTAGGTGTGTGTAGTGGAGGTGGTGAGGTGATGGGTGGAGGCATCCCGCAACGCAATACTCAGATACGTGTGTTTCAGGTTAATAAGTGTTTCTTGTTTAATTTTTCAGATATGGTTTTCGATCTCAGAATATCTTGTTATTGCTGACTATTCATTCCATTCATAAGGATGTGTTGTTATGAATACTAAATCATACAATAAAAAAAAGGTTCCAGAAATTATATATATTTTGAATAATATACTACGAATTTAACATGTTCAATAAAAGTTTCAATTACACCCCTGAAAATTTACTGTATCACTGAAAAAATGCAATAATTACAATGTGATTTATTTTAACTCACAATTCAAACTGATCGGAATTATGGAATAATTCTAACTTCACTGTCAGGGAACTGAACAACATATTTTCATGAAACAAACAAACACGAAACAAAATCATCAAAGTTCGTCAACGGAATAACAGTAGAAGGTTGTGGCTCAAACTGCCTTGAGGCGCATTCTCTCCTTGGTTTATTTTTAACGTCGTGAGCTCGGCAAGGAAGCATCCGCGGAGGAAATGTCAGTTTGTTGCTTTAAAGAGACGACCTTCACTTCACATCAATCCTATTTGCACCTTTTACCTTCCTGGCACTCGTAACACACACTAACATTACAATATCAAGGTTATCGCCACAAATCACGCTGATCATGAAATACATGTTAATATTTTCTAAGTCAAATGAAACATTATTTTTAACATTATAATCAATCCAATATCCTCATCCATTAACTGCCTGCACACACCACCACCTTCACTTGTCGCACATATTCACAACACGAATATGTGGGGAAAAAATCACATTGAAATACAAGTAGAAAAAGAAACAACGAAATGTTTGACAATAATCGATTTACACAATGCAATAAAACCCACGAGAATCATACTCGTGTAATATATTTAGATATGGCAAACAACATCCCTCCTGGCGAGTGAGGGGAAGGGAAGGAGGACAGAAGGAGGGGGGGGGGTACGGGTCACCAGAATATTAAGAGTGAGTGAGTAACAAGGTTTGCGGCAGCGTGAGGCTGAGTGTGGCGGCGGTGGGGAAGCACCACACCACCCTCATGCCACACTAACAGTCGCCTCGAGGTAACTACATCATTATTTATATTTTAATCACGATCATCATCATTAATGTCACCACACCCTCACAGCATCGTCCGCCGGTGTCAGTTAATGAAGCTTACAAACATCACGTCTGCATCACCCTCGTCTTAAGGTGATGAGGAGAGAAGAATAACTACCACTAGTATTAAATTTCACATTAGCAGCGTAATGACTATTTATATTACTTCACCCTATCATCCGCCGACTCAAATCACCCTTAATTATGTGAGGGGCGTGAGGTGGCAGGGTGAAGGAATTACTTTATCTTCGAGGGTTAAAGAATTACACCAAAATCGTCATATTTACACAAATAAGTGAAACACAGTTAGCGAGTTAAAGAAAACACACACACACACACACACACACACACCTATAGATTGGTATATAATGAGAGTAATGGCTGGCAATCACGAGTCCAGCGCGTGATCCTTAAGACTGTGGTGAATTATACAAAGAAAAGTTTGAACACAATATATGTTCAATAACGAATAACAACCAGACACACACACACACACACACACACACACACACACGTCCCTTTAAAACTGCTGAACAATCGACCTTTAATTGTTCAAATCAGGTCACTTCCTTTACCATCTTCTCTTAACTGTCCTTCTTCACTCCTCTTTCTCTCCTCTTCACATGAACTCATAATCCTGTCTCCCTTTCCTCCCTTCTTTCTTCTTATATAAACTTTTTCCTCATCTCTATTTCCTCCTCCATTTTTTCTTTCTTCTTTTTTCTTACAGTTCCTTTTCCTCGTTAGTCAAAATTCTTCATAACATCTTTTTCCTCTTTTTTTTTCTTCTTCATATTCTCCCTCTTCAAAGTTTTTCCTCTGTATCTCTTCTTTCCTTTTACTCCTCTTGTGTTTCTTCTTGCTCCTCTTTGCTCACATATACTCGTCCTCCAAACTGATGGACTCTTGATCAAACGAGCCTCCAGCCATGACCGCCACCTGTCGGCATGAAGAGGCAAGTCACCCATCAAACACCCTCCTTCCTTTCCCTTCCATCCTTGCCTTAACCCATCCACCTTCTGTAAGCTTCTTCCTCTCTCCTATTTCTTGATTTTTTAAGTATCTTTTTCACTTTCTCAATCAATTTTTTTCACATGGTCATTAGCAAGAAATTTAAATCCCTCTGTATTTAGCTAATAATGTGGAGGAAGGTCATTGTTTCATCCTAGGTCATGTACTATATCCCTTGCTCCTAGTGTTGCTCCTTCCTTCCTCATTTCCTTCCTTCCTTTATTTCCTTACTCTACTCCAATCATTCAGTCCATCCTCTCTTCTCTCATTAAGCTATTTCCTTCCTTTTTTTCCTTTCCTTCCTCTACTCCACTTCTTCATCATTTCATTCTCTCTTCTCTTATCAAGCTATTTCCTTTCCTTTCCTTTCTCTACTCCCCTCCATCAATTAATCCTCTCTTCTCTCATCCTATCAGTTCCTTCAATCCTTCCCTTCCTCTTTTAATTCCCTTCTTCATCAGTTCATCCTCTCTTCTCTCAAGCTATTTCTTTCCCTTTCCTTCCTCTATTTCACTTCAGTTCATCTTCTCTTTTCTCATCTTGCTAAGGGGAAGTAGGTAATGGGCTCCTAATATGCATACTGAAGGAAGGAAATATACTTGGAAATCCCATCATATCAAGCTTTAGTCACATGCTTCTTGGGAGACGTTCTACTACATCCAGACATAAGTTGCTGAGGTGAGGGCGGTGGAAGGACAGGTGAGGTCAGGTGTTGCAGGTGTGTTATGCAGGTCAGGTGTTGGAATGCAGGTCACGTACAGGGGAATGCAGGCAGGTAGGGTACAGGTGACGATAAGGAAACAAGCACATCCAGGAAATTGTCGTTATGCAGGTGAGGGACACGTACGATTTGTTGCATTAGTAGAAAAATACAAATGCAGATATAAAGCGAAGGTTGGCAAACACTACGAATAAAATAATGATAAATAAACAATGTAATACAAAAGCCGAATCGATAGCTGGTATAGTAACATAAGTAGCGATGTTATATGCAAGAAGCAAAACAAAAAATAAATAAAAATAAATAAAATAAATAATAAAAAATACAGCAAAAAAAAAGCAAGCAGGTCATTACAGAAACGCCAATTAACAATGAGAGATCAAAAGAATAAAAAATGGAGCAAGAAAAACAAAAACAAAAACATAAACTTAAACACTAACAGAAACACAAATTAAACTACCACCAATACTGTAATTAACTCGTACAAAAAAGAAAGAAAAAAATGCAGTCTTTATAACAAGCAAATGCGCCTCCAACAAATTCACAAAGCCAAGCAGAAGCAGAGACGAACCAAAACACAAGCAGGAGCAAGCAGTCACCAGCAGAAATAAGCAGTCACAAGTAGGCACAACGTAGTGAGATAAACTGAGAGACCAACAGGAATAGAACAGAGGGAGAAAAAACATATGTATACACGTAGGAATCAAACAGAAAACACCAACAACAAACAGGAGCAGTGACAAACAGGGAAACAAGCGGAGTATAAGGGAAACAAACATGAATCCAAGCGTGGAATTTAGCCAAGATACCAAACGCTTATAGAAAAAAAACCACTTATTTCTAACTCTGACTCAAATACACAAACATGAATAGTAAATCAAGCAATACCATTTGACCGCAAAGAACAAATAAAACAGTAAAACAAACAGCAAGCGAGTAACGATTAACAAACACACACACACACACACACAAATAAAAACACACAAATACAACACAAACACCCTGAATAAGCTTTTACCCAAACACCCAACCCATCAAATACATCATTCCCTTCCCTTTCAACTCCCCTTTTACCTTCAGATAACCTTCCCTCTTTACCTTTCCTTCCCTGCCTTTACCACAAGCCAGGGAAGGAGAAAGAGGGAGAGGGAGGCAGCAAAAATGAGGGGAGAAGGTAAGGGGAGCAGTGGTGAGGGGAGCAGTGGTGAGGGGAAGCAGGTATAGGAGGCCTAGATGGTTGGGTGCCCGCAGGTAACACACGACAGGTAAACAAATGGCCACTCACCTGAGGATCGGAGGTCTGCTGTACCTGAGGAGACCGACCAAGGAAGTTTTCTTTACCGCGGCCAAAGAGACGACGTTTACCTGTGGAAAAGACGTATGGTGAGAGAGAGCGAGAGAGAGAAAAAAAAGAGAGAGAGAGAGAGAGAGGGGGCATTGCTAGGGGGTAAGCATCGTGTTTTGAGCGGAAAAACATCACAGGATGCTGGAAGGTAAGGGGTCAAAGAGGGAAGAGAAGCCGAGTTAAGGTAAGGCAGCGTAAAGGAAGGAAAAAAGGAAGGAAAAACCGAAGGAAAATAATATGCGGAGAAAAGATGGGTTTGAAAGGGAGGCGAAAGATAATGGGAGTGAGGGAAAAAAGGGAAAATGGAGGGGAAGGAAAGGAAGTATAGATATGTTAGGAAAATAAAGGGGAAAGAGAGAGAGAGATAGAGAAGAATGAACAAAACGAGAACAATCAGCAAGACAGAAAGAGGAGGAAAGGGAAAAAAAATAGAACCTAACAAATGAAGGGAAGAGAAAGTTGACAAGGAGGAGAAGAAAATGAGACTGAAAATGAGAGAAAAGGAAGAGGAAAGATGATGAAGAAAAAAAAGGAGGAGGAGAAAGGTCGATGACAAAAACAACGAAACAAATAGAAGAGGAACGATTAGGAGAGAAATGAGAAAAAGCGAGAAGGAAAAAGGTGCAAGAAGATGGAAGAGGACAAAGAAGAAGAAAGTGATGACACAGCAAATGAGACGGAAAATGAAGTTAAAGAAGCATGGGAGTAAATTGAACAGAAAATAGAAGGAAAGAAGGGAGGAGGAGGAGGAGGAGGAGGAGGAGGAGGAGGAGGAGGAGGAGGAGGAGAACACACACTCAAGGTAACAAGTATAATCTCCCGTGTGAATGTTTGAACAGATTATCACCCTTGAAGGTTACCAAGACAAGAACACACACACAAAAAGTTCCATTTAGTCAAGGAAACAAGGGAGTCATCATCAAAGGGAAACAAGACAGCATAATCCCTTTAACATTAATAGTCTACGAGCTAAACAAACGTAGTGGATTCAGGGACGAGCTAGGTCTCTCAAAGGTGTGAAATTAAGCTTAGTTCCATACGCTGGCTTCCCTTATACAAATTTCCTGATACAATTGATGATGTAAGATAAGTATAAGGTATCGCATATCATACCCTTTTTTTTATTGGTTTATATCTTACGTGGTTTCTTTTTTTTATGATCATGTAGCCTCGATTACCTCCCTTCTGATTCCCTCAAGGACTCATCAGCACCCTTCCTTCCCTTCCCCTCAACACACACATAGACTCAGACATTCCCTTGCCCTTTCTCCTCTCACTGCTTGCTCTTCACACTCACCTCCACCTTTCTCCTTCTTCGGGGATGTGTCGGGGCTGTGTTGTGGGGGACTCTGGGGCTCACTGGTCTTCTTGCCGCCAAATAGCTGGAACCTGTGGGGAGGACAAACACACACACACACACACACACACATTTGTTAGGATGACGTTGGTGAACATTTTGAGAGCACTTCATATTTATCTAAAAAATAATAATTATAAAAAGAATGCAAATTGTTTGGACTCCGAATTATTATAGAAATCATTATTGGTCATATGGTAATTAGCTATTCTTTGATAACTAATTTTACGGGGATTTACAATGCGTGACTAATTACTGAAAAAAAAACCCGTTTGTTGCCTATTACGACTTATTTAAAAACAAACGAAGTGAACAAAACAAATTCTCTTTTTCATTCTAGGCAAACAAAAGAGTGTAGTGATGTTTAGAAGCACTACAAACAAAGCAAACCAGTGAAGCCTTTCTTAGCCTTCCTTCACGTTCCTTCATGACTTAAGAACACCATCAATATCACCACAACACACAACAAACTACAGATAAGTTACCTCCACACGGGAACTCTTACCTCTTCCCTCCTGCTGCTCCTCCTCCTCCTCCTCCAGCTTTCTCCTCCTTTTCTTTCTTTTCCTTTTCTTTCTTATCCTTGTCTTTCTTCTCC
This sequence comes from Metacarcinus magister, assembly GCA_029783475.1. NCBI lineage: Eukaryota > Metazoa > Arthropoda > Malacostraca > Decapoda > Cancridae > Metacarcinus > Metacarcinus magister. The sequence goes on from JAPQNM010000042.1 coordinate 4,289,545, forward strand.
TTATTCTTCTCCTTCTTAGGTTTGGGTGCAGAGGAGTCCTTGCCTAGCCGCCCCTTGAAGAATGCCCCGAGTTTACCCTCAGCAGGGGGCGACGCAACAGCCCCTTGTGGAGGCGTGGGCGGGCGGGGGGCAGAGCGCTTTTTTTGCCCCCGAAGAGAACTAGTTGAGCCCGTGACGTCCTCCTGGGTGATGGGGGAGTGGAATGAAAGGATGTTAAGGGTGAGAGGACGGGGGGTTGATGAGAGGAGAAACGAGGGGAACGTATGGGTATAGTAAGGTGTAAGTGTATTGGGGGATGAGTTATGAGAGAGGTGAAGGGGATATGGAGTGATGGGTTGATGAGGGTGATGGGTGATAAGGGGAAACAGAAAATAAATGGAAACAGAAGTGGAGGAGAAGCGGACTTAAGAGGGAAAATGAAGGAATTTACGATAGAACCAGAACTGAGAACAAGGTACACAAGATAACTCACGATAAAGAAGGGACTGAGAGATAACCAGTAAGACAATGGGGAGTAAGGGCGAAATTACGATGCAGAGGGGACAGCAAAGGAGAGGAGAGGCGGGCAAGTAGGGAAGGTAAGAATTTATGATAAAAGACGGGGGAAGGAGTGATAAAATAGTAATAAAATGGAAGACGAAAGGTATTGAATAATTATAAAATGAATATACAGTGTGGAGGTGAATGTAAAAGTTGACATGTTGTTGTTTGAGTATGTGAGGGGAAGGGGAAGGGGAAGGGGATTAGAGGGGAGAGAGGAGGTGGATAGAGAGAGTGGAGGGAGAGAGAGGGAGGAAGGGAGAACAACATGGGAGGAAGGGTGGGGAGTATGATGGAGGAGTATGAGGGAGAAGGGGGAAGGGGAAAGAGGGAAGGGAGTGTAGGGGGAAGTAGCCATGAGGGGAGGGGAGAGAAGGGAAGGGGGGGAGGGGAAAAGAGGGGAGGAAGGGGGGACAACGTGGGGGGATGGGCATTAAGGGAGACAGACAGGTGTGTTTCGAAAAAAAAATATTTACAGGTGTTACTGACAATATCTCTCTCTCTCTCTCTCTCTCTCTCTCTCTCTAAGGTCAAGCAAGGTCATTCACCTCCTCAATCTCGAACACATCATCGAGGGGGTCAGAAGGGGGGGCAGCGGGAGGCGGTGACCTTGTGTTCCTTGTGGTCTTCTCTTGATGACCTGAAAAATAATGTCGAGGTCATTTCCATATGTAATTTTTTTCCTATTATTATTATTATTATCATTATTATTATATTAGAATTAAAAATGCAAAAAAAATAACTGATGGAAAACAAAACATGCATATGAAAATTGAAAGAAAATATAGAAAATAAATGAAGAAAAAACTGAAAAGAAAAGATGGGAAGAAAAGTAGGAAGAAAAAGAAAGAAAAAAAAAGGAAGGATGTAAAGAAACAAGAACACAAACTGAAGGAGGTAAACGAGACAAGGAGAGATGGAGGGAAAAAGAAAAATAAATTGAAAAAAAATATGAAGAAAAAGAAAAAAAGACAACGAATAATAATGAAAAAAAAATATATAAAAAAAATAAGTAGAAAAAAAGGAAGGAAGGGAGGAGAAAGGAAGAGAGATTACTTACCACGTGTAGGAGGAGGAGAGGTGGAGGAGGAGTAACGTGAGGGTGGAGGAGCCTCATCCAGGTAACTCATATCCAACATCTCAAGCGCCTGTTGGGAGGGAGGCAATGAACAGGTGTGGTGGGGGTGGGTGGGGATGGTGGAGTGTTTGGGGTCTTGTGGTGGGGGTGGGGAAGGTGCTGTGGGGAAGGGTTATGAGACTTTAAGGTGGCAGGTAAGTGGGGGAGGCAAAGGGAAGTAGGGGGTAGGGGTTAGGGGGAGGAAAGGAAAGGTAGGTACTGAAGGGGTGAGTAGGGAGGAGGAATTGACTGTAGGGAGGGTTGGTGGTGGTTGTAAAGGTGGGTTATAGGTGTTTCAAGAGGACGTGAAGGGAAGCTGGTGACTTGAAAGGACCTGGGAGGGTGAGGGAAGGTGTGTGTGGTCAACTGAAGTAGGAATATTTTATTGTTTATTAGTATTAGTGAGGTTAGGAGAAAAAAAACCCAGCAGGTACAAGAGGTTGTATATGGTGATGTGGTAAAAAGGGTATGGAAGGGTTAGGAGTAGGGTGAAGGGGTTGAGCGAGGCTGTGTAATGCTCGGTACTAACCTCATCTGTGCGCTGCTCGAGGCTCTCTTGGTAACAGAGTCGCTGGCTACCCACAGGCTCGGGGCTCATCCTGGGATCGCTGCCGGAACCTAACCTGCGGTTGCCGGTGTATGATCCAGCGTGGGCGGGCGGCACGGGCGTCACTTGGCGTGTGTCGGCTTTGTACATTGTGGAAGTGGGCGACATCGGCCTCCCTGGGTAATAATCATTGTCATCCTGGTAGGTGCTGCTGCAAGCCGCCGCGGAGGGTGGCCTAGCTGATGGGGAGGGTGACCTAGCTAATGGGGAGGGTGACCTGGCCACAGGGGAGGGAGACCTGTATCTAGGGGGAGAGAATCTGTCTAGCGGGGGTGACTTGGGTGTTGGAGTGGGTGACCTGGCTGTCGGGGAAGGAGACTTGGGGGGGCGGGTGAACTGTGGCAATGGGGAGGGTGGTCTGCTGTTGTACACGTTGCTGGAATCTGAGGAGCGGTAGGTGCAGTTGGAGGTGGAGGCCACGCGTGGGCTGGAGCGACCTCCATAGGGGGTTTCTAAATCTCTGGGCGTGCAGGGTCTCGAAGGGTCCAGATTATCGTACTCATCCTCGTAGTATGGACTCTGGCTTCTGTCGATGGCCCGAGCGTCGATGTTGCTGATGACCTGCGGACTGTAGAACTTTTCGATGTACTCGCCGCTCTTCCTTGGCGCGCGGAAGATTCGCTTCCTTACCTCCTGGCCCTCAATGAGCTTCTGGTGCTCCTCTTCCACCACCTTCTCGAACATGGCCAGCTTACCTGCTACAAAGGGACCTGACCCTGTGCCCCCAACCTTGGACAACATACATTGGTTGGCGTTGAAGTTTCCATTGTAGTCGTCGTCGTCTTCGTCGTAGTAGTCGTTCTGGTTATACACTTCATCATCGGGGGCGCCCTTAGCTAGCTTGGCGATGTCACAACTGCTGCCATACCGCTTCAGGCCGCGGCCTTCTGCCAAACCTGTGAGGGAGCCCAAAACTTTTGGTTTATGAACAACATCATCGTCTTCCTCACTACTACTGTCGTCATCATCGTCGAGGTCAAGGGAATACTTAGGAAGGAACCTATCATTACAGTCGTCGTCCACACCAGGCACGGTGAGGAACATGCTCCGGTAACCCGGCACCAGCAAGTCATACTTGATCTTATTCTCACGATCAATGGCGTCCTTGGGCTTTGGCGCCTGGGGGGTAGGGGGTTCTACTGAGATCTCGGGCAAACTCGTTGTACTTGTGGGCAAAAAGAGCCTAGTTCTGTTTTTGTTAAAATTCGACACACTACTCGACGCACTACTTATCGACATACTACTGTGTTCAGAAGCACTTGTACTGTTGTTCCTGGAGGAATTGTTGGCAGAGGAACTACTCACACTCACGGTCCTTTTGTTTGGCCTCTCACCACTCACTAGGTCACTACTCGCCACACAACTAGTCCTGAAGTGGCTAGCAAAACTATTAATGCTTTCGTTATTGTTCAAGAGGTGAATTGGAGCACTACGCGGCAACCCTCTACTACAGGCGCTGGGGATGGTGATTGGGCTACAGGAAGTTGCTAAGCTAAAGCTACCGCAGGCAGGTCTGGGTGGCTGCCGGGGACACCTGGCTACGCAGCGACGGTAGAAGTCACCGTTACCGTTGGTTGGGCTGTGGTCGTCCATGAAGTTCATCGAAGCCGACCCTGAGAGAGGACCCGAGGGCGGAGCTTCCTCAACGGCCAAGGGAGCGGGGTCGGGGGCGGGCGGAGCCTGTTCTTCATAGTAGTGCTGTGGGGTTTCTTCGGGCTCTGGGTAAGGCTCAGGAGCAGCATATTCTTGAGGGGCGTAATCCAGTGAATCTTGGGCTGGTAAGGGTGGAGGGGAGCAAGGTGGGGAGCAAGGTGGGGAGAAAGGTGGGGAGATAGGGAGGGGCGGCTCTGCAGGGCCAGCCAGCTCCGGGTAGTCATTTTCCACGGGCTCCCCGATGTAGTCCTCATAATCTTCGGGCGACAGCACGGTGCCGGACCCAGTGATGCTGTCCTGGGCGAGAATTGGAGGCCGACTTGGCCCCTCCAAGATACCCTCGAGCTTCATCCCGCTTTTCTTGGCACTATGGTCACCCCTTACAGGTGAATCGAAGTTGATGACCTCCTCGTCGCCTTCGTAGTAATTCTTTGGTTGCGTCTGCAAGATGCGATTTCTGGTACGCGTGAAGTCCTCGTGAGTGAGTCTGTCCTCGCCGGGCAGCACAGGGGTGACGCGGCCATGCTGGTTCAGGTCCTCCACCACCAGTGAGTCGACGTACTTCTCCACCTTCTTAGTGCGATCCATCTTCTTCACTTTGGGTAGATGTCTGTTGGGGAACAACTTGTCCTTCACCTTGCCGCCGAGGCTTCGAGTCTTCTTTGTTTTCAAGCGGCTCTTGAGACCCGTTTTTTCGTCCTCAATCTCAATGTCGTCATCGTCGTCATCCTCCTCGGCATCCTCAGCGTCGTGTTCTTCGTTCTCGTCGTTTTCCAACACAGCGGCGTCCTCCGAGAGCTGATTGACTAAGGCACTGTTGTCACCACTCGACACTCTTACCAGGGGCGCGACGGGTGTCGGCGGCTCAATATCCAGGTTCAGAACCACTTCCTCCTCGCGGCCACCAGTCCCGCCGCCGCCGCCGCCACTCCTACCTGCCCGGGGGCCTCGTTTTCTGCCGCCGCCTCCACTTCGCCCACCGCCGCCACCCTTGCCACGTTTCACCTTGGTCGTCCGCGACGGGTTGATGCTCCGCTGGGCCGTCCTTGGATCATCTTGTTCCACGACGAACTGTAACTCCGGAGGGGTGGGAGGCGTAAGTCTCACACGCGGGGCGGTGGTTGGCGGAGAGACAGGGGCGGTGACTGGTGGAGAGACAGGAGCCGAGACAGGCGGGCTGGAGTATCGTTGAGGGGCGGGGGGCTCATCGTCCTCGTCGCCCAACACCAATTCCTCCTCCACTTCCCCGTGGTGGACACGAACTTTACGAGACTTGAAGCAGGACGCGGATGGGGACGAGGCGGTGGGCAGCCCTCTGGCCCCCCCCTGCCCGAGGTCCACCACCACTACGCCCTCTTCCTGACCACGCAAGTCTCCGATAGAACTGCTGAACCGACTCTGTGGAGGAGGAAGACGACAACATTAGGTTAGAAAGGATAAAAACATGGGAGAGGGAAGTGGGAGAGAGAGAGAGAGAGAGAGAGAGAGAGAGAGAGAGAGAGAGAGAGAGAGAGAGAGAGAGAGAGAGAGAGAGAGAGAGAGAGAGAGAGAGAGAGAGTAAAATAATCTAGAGGGAGGGAGAGGAGTCACGTTTTTTAAAAGAGAAAAGAGAGTTTAGACAGAGTTAAAGTGAGCGACGCCGCAGAGAGAGAGAACACGAGTTGGAGGAAACGAGGAGGGAGACGAATTTTTAAGGAAGGACAGGATGCGAATTTAAGGTTTTAGGGCTGGGAAGAGAGAGGGGTGAGGGAGGGGTGAGGGAGGGGTGAGGGAGGGGTGAGGGAGGGGTGAGGGAGAGAGGGAGGGAGGAAGGGGGTGCCGGAAGGATGAAGAAGCTGTAGAAAGTCAAGAAGAGCAGAAAATAAAATGAGAGAAAGAAAGAGAGGGAGAGAGAGATATTAAAGATAATCATGCAGTATTCACCTTCCTTGCCAACATTTACTTGTATGTTATAGTTCAGACCACCACCACCACCACCAACAACAACAGCAACAACAACAACAACAACGCGGCATTTAAAGAGGACTGCTGCACAAAGGTAATGTCAGTTTCAATTAGGACACTGAAATCTTGACTCCGTGTGTGTGTGTGTGTGTGTGTGTGTGTGTGTGTGTGTGTGTGTGTGTGTGTGTGTGTGTGTGTGTGTGTGTGTGTGTGTGTGTGTGTGTGTGTGTGTGTGTGTAGACTGATGCTCTTTTACAACCAGAAAACATTAGTATAATCAGAGATATATGCTCCTCCTCTTCCTCCTGTTCTTCTTCTTCTTTCTCTTCTTCTTCCTCCAACAATAGTTACAGTATTAATTGGAGTACAAGAAAAATTAAAACCGAGTGAAAATCTAAAAAGGAATAAAAAGAAAAACATCTGAGAAAGAGGCGAAAGTTAGGTAGAAAGAGTATCCAAGCAGGGCATAAAAATCAGTCCCTAGAGGAGGAGGAGGAGGAGGAGGAGGAGAAGGGTGGAAAAAAAGAGGAGACAGGACATAAAACGGATGAGGAAAAGGTGAATGGTGATCAGGAAGGAGAGGAAGAGCTGATGGCAGATGAAGAGGAGGAGTAGAAGGGAAATAAAGAGAAAGAAGAGGAAGAGACGGGTGATTAAGAAGAAGAGAGGGAGTGAGAGGAGGAGGAGGAGGAGGAAAACAATCTGCTGGAGGACATACGCATGAATTCAGTGGAAGGAGACAATTCTTACCACCGTTTTGGGGACGAAGAACATGGGGCCTGGGAACACAGAAAACGAGATATTACACATTATTCTCCTCACAGTGACGTACTATGTGTGTGTGTGTGTGTGTGTGAGAGAGAGGGTTGGAGTATACGTGGAAAGATGTGTTCGCTGTGTGGGTAACGTTGTCCTTGCATTCATTCATATACTTATTTTTTATCATCTTTTCGCAGTACTGAAGAGAGAAATAAACAAAGAGAGGAATATTTTCTTTTACATTCTAACAAGACGATTATTTCTACTTTCATTTACAATATCTCTCTCATTTGTTTTATTTCTACCTTTTCTCTATCATTTAGTAATCCACACTTGTATTCAACATTCTTTTTTATCATTGTTTACATTAAGAAAATCAGGAGGAGGAGGAGGAGGAGGAGGAGGCGTGTCTGAGCAGCCTCACTCCCTACATGAACCAGCTGCGTGGGTAGGCTCGAGGCATTTGGATATTCACTCTCAGGTGCGCGATAAACTGGTGGGTGGGAGGAAGGTGGGAGCGAGGTGGGAGGGAAGTGGGAGGAATGTGGGAGAAAGGCCAGCTGTGTGAATGCTCATGACACGCCCAGGGGTAAGGTGGGGGCGTAAGGAAGGAGTGTAGTGTGTAGTGTGTGTCGTGTGTGGGAATGTTTCTTCTTGTCTCGTTCTCGTCTCCGTCCTCACCTTTATTTTGCTTTGAAAGGGGAATACTTTTTCTATCACTTCAGTTACATCATCGTGCCTGCATTCAATCACGTTTATGTTAGTCACGTATATAAAGTAGACAATGCAGCATAGCGAGGTTTAAAATGATTTGTAATAAAGGTAAACAGTCGTCAGTACGAATGAAATAAAGTTGCCTTGGAATGAATCTATTTACGCCTCCTCCTTTAGCAAAACTCACTCCCTATATTTGAACCCAACATCAAAGCATTCAATCTTATAGGATTTCACCGAATCCTTTCGTGGTCCTAAATTGCTTCATGATACCTTGGATCAAACGTCTCCTGGGATCAAGACCCTGAAGTGTTCTGAAGGACATGCAGTGCTGGAATCCAGTTAATTAATCTGTCGACTTCTCGTGTATGCGTTTAGACTGTTAATGTCACTGTCTATTCATCGTGTGCTACATAGAAGATTAAGCAATGCGAGAATGCTTTGCTTGGCATGGGATGGGGATGGAAATGGGGATGGAAATGGAGATGGGGATGTGGATGGCACGTGATGGCTGAGCGTCTAGTGCGAGGAAGTGTTCAATATGGCATTACATGATGAAGTCCTGCCAATGTGTGCCTGATGTTTCCTTTGTCCTGGTGTGATTTGAAATTATCCTCGACATCCTGCCAACGATTATGACACTGGACAATTGGAGCACGTGGTGGTGGTGGTAGGGAGTGTGGTGTGTCTGCAGGCTGTTCCACTATGAACGTATGTGCGTGTGTGTGTGTGTGTGTGTGTGTGTGTGTGTGTGTGTGTGTGTGTGTGTGTGTGTGTGTGTGTGTGTGTGTGTGTGTGTGTGTGTGTGTGTGTGTGTGCCGGCTATAACACGAGCTGGGATGACCATTAAAATTTCACACAAAGCCTAAAGGTGTACACGTCTAAAAATAAAATCAGAGTCTTGTAACATCTCGCCAGACGTCCTGTTAGTTTTCTCTTTTCCAGTTAACACCACCAGGACCTTTACTGCTACGAGGAGGGATGGTAGTGGACTGCTCTCACACAGTCATCAGCGTTGCATCTGCATGACTTCACCTTCAGTCCTGCACAAGTTCTGCACACACGGAAAAGGAGGAGAAACAACAAGGAAATCATGCGTGGTCAACTGGCCATAGGAAGTGTGCATTTTCCTTATCATTTCCTTTCTGCAACAGGAGGAGAAGGTCATTTGTGTCGAGGGAGGCAGCCACCTGTGTGAGCCCAAATCTACACGAAGCTCTTCACGATACCTTCACATGCACCTCCTCCTCTTCTTCCTCTTCGCGTCCTTTGCTATACATAAGGAACACAATGCCTTCTGTATAAGATTTGTATTTTGTGAGTCTGCAGCCTTACACACCGGATTTTTTGGGTTGTAAACATGTCCGCTAAAATATACCTCCACGGGTGTGTTGACAAGTACTGCTCCTTGGGGACTTGAAGAGCCTCCGCGGGTGTTCGAGGCGGCTCACTGCGGCGACGGCACAAAACCTGCCTTCCATGATGCCTCAGCGCGACTTGTGGAAACTTAAGACAACTTTTGTTCGTCATTGTTTTGGACGCTTAAGGGTTTCCTGGCCAAGGGGTCACATCAAGGCCAGGGGAAAGTAGCTCAAAGTAATCCGTTATTCACCAATCACTCCACTCTTTTACCGGAGTAGTTTTGGAAGTGGATGAGTAGGGATCGGACGTTGGAGGAGAAGGTGGATGAGTGGATGGATGAGTGGGTGGATAAGTGGACGAATGAGTGAGTGTATGAGTGGGTGGATGATTGAGTAGAGGAGTGAGTGAATTAGTCTCAAAGAAGAAGTTTATTTTGTCTAATTTTCCCTCATTTCTTCATACTTTTCACTGCCCTTTTTCCTTCCTGTCTCATTTTATTCCAGTCCTCGCAAAGAAAATGGCAATGAGGTGTCTTGGTCTTCTCAGATTTCCGACCAATTACCTCTCTTTCTCTCTCTCTCTCTCTCTCTCTCTCTCTCTCTCTCTCTCTCTCTCTCTCTCTCTCTCTCTCTCTCTCTCTTTCGCACTTTTCCTAATTAAGATCCTGAATTCTCAACAACAGACAGGAAGAAAAGTCTTCTTCCCTCCCTCCCTCCTTCCTTCCTTCCTTCCTCTTCCCTTTTCCCTTCTCCTTCCCGCAGGTGATATTTGGAGGGGAGGAAGGGAGGGAGGGAAGAAAGGAGGGAAGGAGGGAGGTAGAGAGGGAGAAGTGTGGGATAGGTGGATACATAGATAGGAGGAGGAAGGGAGGGAGGCTTGGAGGGAAACAGGTATGTGAAAGAGAGAGGTATGGAGGGAGAGGAGGCGGCAGGGAAGGAGGGAGGAAAATTAAAGAGGTGCTAGAAGGTGTTTACATCAATAGGAGGCAGCTAATGATGTGGATTAAGGAAGGAGGAGAGAAGAGAGGACAAGTGAGGGAAGGAGAGAGAAGGAGGAAAAGATGAGGGAAGGAGAATGGCATTAATTAAAGGAGAGAGAGAAAAGGAGTGACACGGAGAAGGGAGGAAAGAAAGAAAATAATGTGGAAGAGAGAGAGAGGAAAGGGGCAGAGGAAAAGGGGAAAGGGGGAAGAGAAAATGAAGAGGAATAAGGAAAGGAGAGAAGGATAAAGAGAACATTTTAATTATGATGAAATTGGATGATTATGTGGTTATTATGTTGTCCTTTTTTTTTCATCATCATCAAAAAGGAAAATATAGTTAGTAATTTTAATTGATTTTCACCCACCATCATAATTTTTACTTTTTTTCCAGTTTTCCAGATTTCCACAAACCACTCCCAAGAAAACAAACAAAAAAGTTATTTGTCACTAATTGTTATCAGTTATTATCTTGAAATCATTTTCCATTTCTCTTTTTCTATTTCATTTATCTTATATTATTTAGCTCCCTTCCCTTCCCTTCCCTTCCCTTCCCTTCCCTTCCCATCTCTTCCCTTCCTCCATTCCTTCAGCTCTTCTCAACATCGAAGAGAGAACGGATGAAGAAGAGAATGAGAGAAGGTAGAAAACGAAGGGAAAATGAACGAAGTAGAATAAGCATAAAACAAAAAGAAATAAAATGAAAACTTAGAACTGAAAATAATGATAAGAAACACAAAAAAATGAATGTAATAAAAAACGAAAATAAATGCAAATGTTGAAGGGGAAAAAAATGGGAAAAAGGAATAAAGTAGAAATAGAAAAGAAGAGAAGAGTTGCAATAGGAAAGTAATTGTCAAGGAAAGACCAGGAAATAAAGAGAGGAACAGAAAAAGAGAGAAAGGAGAGTATAATACAAGTGAGGGAGAGGACTGTGAGGACGACTGAATGATTTGATTTTCACACAATTCCTTCTCCTTCCTTCACTCTCTCCCTCTCTCTTTAACCACCTCTGTGCCTCTGGTTCTCATTCATACATACTACACATGCAACAAAAAAACGTTGAACACACACACACTCTCTCTCTCCTCTCTCTCTCTCTCTCTCTCTCTCTCTCTCTCTCTCTCTCTCTCTCTCTCTCTCTCTCTCTGTTCTAGGTGCAGATGGAAGGTGTTGCAATATTCTCTCAATTTGTCGTCCCAAAAACGTGGATAGAAATGACCTTTATCAAGCTGACCTTGACCCTGAGAGAGAGAGAGAGAGAGAGAGAGAGAGAGAGAGAGAGAGAGAGAGAGAGAGAGAGAGAGAGAGAGAGAGAGAGAGAGAGAGAGAGAGAGAGAGAATGCCATCAAAGCCACTTGCTTTCAAACACCACTTAAGGAACCATCTTCTCCCTTTATTGGTAATCAATGTTGCGAAGCATTACGTATACACCCACACGCATGCACACCCACCCACCCACACACACACACACACACACACACACACGCACGTACGTGAGCAAGCAAACCCACGCGTGCATACACACAACCTCTCAATCTCTCTCTCATATATATATATATATATATATATATATATATATATATATATATATATATATATATATATATATATATATAAGAGGGAAGAGGGGGGAAGATTGACTCTTGTATAGCCAGCGGCATCTATTCAGTCTCTTCCATCTCTCACACTCACTCACAGTCACACTTTCACACTCTCATACTCTTACACTCTTACACTCACACTCACTCTTTAAATGGTATGGCGTTAATTTCATAAAGGTAATTGCGTTTTTTAAGCTCTATTAGGTATGGCAGTAATTGTGATATTGATGGTGGTGGTAGCAGCTGTAATAGTGACACTGATCGTGGTTGTCGTTCTGATGGTGATACTACTACTACTACTACTGCTACTACTACTACTACTACTACTGCTACCACAACAACTACTACTACTACAACAAATATTTTCACCACCACCACCACTACTACTACTACCACAATAACAAAAACGGTAGCAGAAAAGTATTATTTTTAGCTCGAAAACATACACACACACACACACACACACACACACACACACACACACACACACACACACACACACACACACGTACACGTACACACGCACACAGGTAAGAGGTTCATTAGACAGTTGCTTTAAGAGGCCAAAGTGAAGAGGTTTCGTGCCTCAAGTTTTCCTCTTTCCTCCCTCTCTCTCCCTCTCTCCTCCATCACTCACTATCTCCTTCCTCCTCCTTTCGTCATACTTATTTTTTTTCATTCGCTTTATATATTTTTTTTGTTCTCTGAGATTGCTTTGAACTATGTAAACTGACGTATGAACGCACATCTTTCTCTTCTCTCTCTCTCTCTCTCTCTCTCCTCTCTCTCTCTCTCTCTCTCTCTCTCTCTCTCTCTCTCTTCTCTAGGGATTCACATTCTTACCCTCTTCGCTGTATGTACCTTCTCATAAAAACACAGGATCGAGTATGCTCTCACTCCCCGGGGTGGAAATCGACCTAAAAAAACTCTACGGATAATTTGTTCATGTTTCACTTATTCCAGGATAAGCGAGAAAAGACAAAGACGTATAGACACAGGCGCGGATGAATATAAAAGTTGGAAGGAAGAAATATAATGGTGAAGGTATAGAAGTGAAAATGAATGGGTTACGTTTATAAATGTGTAGAAAAAAATTAGTTTCATATTTGTTCAAAGCAAAATCACATCTGATATTTAGACGGGTGTATTTTTTATTATTTTTTTTTTAAATAATTTCGAGCATTATTTTGTGGTACCTCACTAGAGCTTTGTTTCTCCAATTAAGAAACATTCATACATGTTTCACATGTACTCAACCTTTCCAGTCTTACACAAACGATGAATAAGTAAAAGACAGGAATAACTACCTCTTAACTTCACTAAGATAGAGATTAAAGTCCACGCTCTCTCTCTCTCTCTCTCTCTCTCTCTCTCTCTCTCTCTCTATATATATATATATATATATATATATATATATATATATATATATATATATATATATATATATATATATAATCATCCATATGCAGTCGTAAAAAGTAAAAAGCAGAACAGTTGCAAAACGAAAGGTCAATAGCTAATTTACTTTTTGACATTTCATTGTGGTTCCAGGTAAACCAGGAAGAAGAAAAAAATGGCAGACTATGTGTGTCAATCAGTGTAAGCAATAGAAAAAATGTGTTAATCAGCGTAATACAAAAACTAACGTGGAATGAACGAAGAAACTTGGCAGGGAAAATAATGTTGAAGAGGAAACAGACAAGGAAACAGATGAGAGCCCCGTCAAGGCGTATCAATGAGGCTGTTGAGGCTGTGGCGGCGTCCGTGCCTTGGGATTGGTTAGGGTGAGAGGAGGGAAGGGAGGAGGGGTAACCAGCGCCACAGAAACGGAACGTGACTCAACTAAATGGTTGGGATAGTAAAGTATGTCAATTTGTTTTTCCTTCGTTTCTTTCCCTACAAGATATGAAACGCAAGGACGCATTAACAGTAGGAAATTAATGTACCTTGAGTTAATTAATTTAATTTTCTTTATTTCTTTTTTGGTTCCTTTTTCGGTGTAAATTCGTTCAAGCATTTAACAAGATATAAAAAAAACAAGAATACAGTCAAGGTGGAAAGTTAATCTACCTTGTGTTAGTTCACCTTCACCTCTTGGCAATAAGGTAATACGGTATCCCTTATGTATTATAGGTGATCAGATCCTATGTTAAATATACTCTTTGCTCTTATTGATCAACTGACATGGAGTTCACACCCATATGCATATTTTCCTAGCGAATGACATAACACTCCTATTTATCACAACGTGCTGATTTGCAACAGTTTTCAGTCACAGAAGCGTTGGCCATGCAGTCATAATTCGCCCTTTTTATATACCAATTTATCTTCAATGCTGTGATTAACTGCAAAAACAAAAATATCACACCCTATTCATGAACGTTATCACTGGGAGTTATTACTAATTAACTACTGGATAAAAGCCACTCTCAACCCCCAACACATATTTCTATCTACTGTTTGTCTATTCCTCTTTGTTGCAGCTGATACTTTTTCAGATTTTGTCTTTCCATTTTCCGTTTTTCTCGAGTCTATTTATTTTTTTTTATCCCTTTTGTTGCCATTCTGTTAGTAATTTATTCACCTGTCACCTACTAATCAAGAATACCTGATCATTCCTCTGATTAATTAAGCACTGTTATCATACCTGTCTACCTGTACCAGTGACCTCTA
>JAPQNM010000042.1:4308496-4338496 GCA_029783475.1 Metacarcinus magister
AGAGAGAGAGAGAGAGAGAGAGAGAGAGAGAGAGAGAGAGAGAGAATAAAAAGAATGGAAGAAAGAAAAATAATAAAAAATTGTAGTATGGCATATTTCATGTAATAAAACTCTCTCTCTCTCTCTCTCTCTCTCTCTCAAACACACACACACATTCATTCTTTTGTTTCTACTTCAAAACCACTACCACCACCACCACTACAGCTACAGCTTCACCTACCCTTCCCTCCTCTCTCTCCTCTCTCTCTCTCCCTCTCCCTCTCTCTCTCCCTCTCTCTCTCTCTCTCTCTCTCTCTCTCTCTCTCTCTCTCTCTCTCTCTCTCTCTACTCCTCTCCCCCTCCCTCCCTCCCTCCCTCCCTCCCTCCCCCCTCCCTCCCTCCCTCCCTCCCTCCCTCCCACCTTCCTTCCTTCCCCCTCCCTCCCTCCCTCCAACAAGTAACGCCCTTGGTGAGAACTCGTCTTTAAGAAAACCCTCCCTATCCCCCCTCCTCCCTATTCCTCTCTCTTTCTTTCTCTCTCTCTCTCTCTCTCTCTCTCTCTCTCTCTCTCTCTCTCTCTCTCTCTCTCTCTCTCTCTCTCTCTCTCTCTCTCTCTCTCTCTCTCTCTCTGTTTTCTTTTCATTCTCTTACGACTGCTTTCCACTTTCCTTTCTTTTCCTCTCAATTCTCCTATACTGTATAGGACTGTTGCTGTCTGTTCTTTCTTTGTACTCTTTTGTACTCCTCCTTCTCGTCCTACTCCTCCTCCTCTTTCTCCTCCTCGAACTCTTTTTTTTTTCCTCCTCCATCCCGTTGACATACACAAAAAATAAAACTACTTTTAAAAAATAAGTATTCAACAAAAATTCTCCCAGAAAAAAAAATATATAGATGATTAAGATTCGAGAGTTCGTTCGACTTTCATAAATCTCATGTTATTTTTTAATCAGCAATTTTTTTCTATATCATTATGCGTAAAAGAGATGAACAGGACGTCATCTTTTGCAGTGTTACAGTAGTAGTAGTGGTAGTAGTAGTAGTAGTAGTAGTAGTAGTAGTAGTAGTAGTAGTAGTAGTAGTAGTAGTAGTAGTAGCAGCAGCAGCAGCAGCAATAGTAGTAATAATAATAGTAACAGCAACACCAGAAGAAGCAACAGAAACAGAAACAGACACAGAAGCAACAAGAAAAATCATAATTAAATAATAAACACGTGCCAATTTATTTAGTCCAGGAAGCGAGAGCAAGATTTCTGGCACGAAGATGAAAACAAACAAGGAAACGAAACAAAACAAATAAACAAACAAACAGCACACACTAATTTAAGGAAAGGGGTGTGAGGATGTCCCCTTTCCACCCCTTTCCACCCCTCACCTGTCCCCTCTCCTCCCCCATTTGTGGCTAGCAGTTTAGGGATAGATGGATGGAAGGGGAGGGGAAGGATGGAAGGGATGGGAGGGATGGAACGGGAGAAGAAATGGAAGGAAAGAGGAAATAAAGTAATGGGATGATTGAGATGGAGGTAAAGAATGAGAGGAGTTGGAGGTGAGGTAAATGGGGAAACATTAAAAAAAAAAAAAAATGAGAGGGAAATTAGATGGGGGAGGCAAGGAATGAATTGGAATAGACAAACATTAGAAGAAAAAAAAAGTTATAAGAATAAAATTAAGAATATACTGATAGTGGAGAAGGAAGAGGAAAAAGAAGAGTAAGACTACGAAGAGGGGAGATAGGAGGAAGGGGGAATAAGGGTAATGATGGCAGTGAGGGGATGTATTGAGGTTATGTAGTGGGTAGCGGGGACAAAAACAAGTGAGGGGAAGGAGGATGGGGAAGGCGAGGGGAAGAGAGGGGAAGGGAAAAGGGGAGAATGTTTAGCTACCTTTTGTGACTTGATTAAGACATGAACCAAGCGAGGAGTTTCATTAATTCTCTCTCTCTCTCTCTCTCTCTCTCTCTCTCTCTCTCTCTCTAACCAGTTACCTACCTACACAAATACTATGACATCCCCTCCCCTCCTTCCCCTCTTTCGCTACGCCCACAACAAATATTTGGGGTGGGGAGGGGCGGGATGAGTTTCCTGCCAGGTGTGTGTGAGGTAAGGTGGGATGAGGAGTGAGTATAAATAGAGCGACCGTGGCTTACTTACCTCACATC
This sequence comes from Metacarcinus magister, assembly GCA_029783475.1. Classification (NCBI taxonomy): domain Eukaryota; kingdom Metazoa; phylum Arthropoda; class Malacostraca; order Decapoda; family Cancridae; genus Metacarcinus; species Metacarcinus magister. The sequence goes on from JAPQNM010000042.1 coordinate 4,310,631, forward strand.
CTTCCCTCACTCTTTCCCCTCACTCTCTCTCCTTACTCTCTCCCATGACTTTCGCCTCACCCTCTCCCCTCTCCCTCCCCTCACTGCTTCGCCTCAGTAACCCCTCATTCCATCACCTGTGCCGCCACTTTGAGGGTCCCACACCTGTCCAAGATGGGTCACAGGTGGGAACTTAATTAAGGACGTGTTGGTTTAGTTTGGTATTTTTGTGTTTTGTTATTTTCTTCTCTGATGTTTGTGTTGGTTTTGATGTAGTTCTATTATTAACATTATTATTACTACTACTACTACTACTACTACTACTACTATTGCTACTACTATTACATGCTTTTCTAATGTCTTGTATGTTTATGTCTGTGAAAAAAAAGAAAAAATCTAAAATATATAAGAAATTCACACATTTTCTCTTTTCTCATTTATCCTTAAACTAACTTTATCCCTTTACTGTTATATTTTCATTCGCCAAGTCAGCTGTTCCTTCCCTCTCCTCTCCCTCTCTCCCTCCCTCCCTTTACCTTCCCTCTCTTTACTTTCCATCAATCGTCTTGCCTCTCAACCCTTTCCATATTTCAATTAATCCCCCTTCACTGTTGAATACCTTCGTTGTCTATCTGTCTGTTTGTCTGTCTGTCTGTTACCGTCTGTGTGTCTTTCTCTTTATCTTTTTTTTTTATCTTTCTCTTTCTACTCATCCCCTCTTCACCCCTCTCCTCGGCCCACTCATTACCCTCCTCTACACTCTCTTACCCTTCCCTCTCACCTTTCACTCTTAATTCACACTTACACACGCTACTATTCCCTCCCTCCTCCTTGCTGCTATAAAGAGAACCTCTGTGATATAAATAAAGTCGAGGTTCCACTAAAACTACAGGAGATCGTCGACTTGATATAGGTACTTATGCACTCTTTGTAATTATCGTTCGTTGACTTAATTATAGTGTTAGAGAAGGAGTTGTTGTTCTCTTATATTTCTTTTTATTTCCACGAGTGTATGTATTTGTAGGAGTTAATAAAGGTGTTTGTACGTGATAAGGAAATGTTGGAATAAGTGTTGATGTATATTTTGTATGTATATAATGTAAGACAAAATTACGAAATATCAGAGCAACATAACATACATTAATACATTAATATAATCCGTAGGTAAGTGCAAATAGATTAACAAATGCAAAATGAAAAAAAAATTCTTATAAGTAGAATAAAAATTTAAAAAGTTTCACACGCTCGACTGTATTTCATTATTCAGAATTTGCAATACATTTTTTTTCTCTCTCGCTCTCTTTCCTCCTACACACTGGACACCTTCAAGGGTTATGATCAAAATTTTTACTTTTTTTCTTGAACGTCAAAAAAAAAAAGAGAAGAAAATGGAAGGTGAAATTACGTTCCCTTTCTTGTATTATTCTGTGCAACGTTCAATCCTGTTTGTGTTTGCGTGTTCAAGATAAGACGAAAGAACATTAGGTGAACAGAAAAAAAAGTGAGTGAAACGTGACTGAATCATAAACAAACAAAGGAGAAGAAACGTGAGAGGTAAAAGAAAGGGGAAGACGAAGAAAAAATAAATAAAAAAGTTATGATAAAGGATATAGTTGTAAAAAATGTTAATGGGAGTTGAGAATTGAATGGAAGTAGAGGAAGAAAGAAAGAAGATGGATAAAAAGAAATAAAGTTGATTAAATATAGAACTTATGTATGTTTAAGAAAAAAAACCAAAAGGTTAGTTAAAGGAAGGATGAAAATGATAGAGTTTATGGTCGAATTGATTGAAAAATAGACACTTAATGGAAGAAAACGGAGGAAAATGGGCTGAGGTCGTATGTCTCTGAAGAAAAAATATATATAAAGAAATATTAAAACTGAAAGGAAGAAAGTTGAAGGGAGGATTAGAAGGGAGGATGTGAAGAGAGGATAGGAAGAGAAAATGTGAAAGGAGGATGTGAGAGGAGGATAGGAAAGGAGGATGAAAAGGAAGGGTTGGAAGGATGGATAGAAAGAGGATAAAGGCTTAGATGAGAACGTGAGTCAATATGCAAATGCCATCTGATGTAAAACCAAATTCTCTAAAGGAGACAATCACTATAAACCACTGAAGTCTCCCCGACGTAAATCTATTATAGAGAATAAGAATCCCTTAGAACAAAATTCATAGAGTAGAAACCTCTTAAAACCTAATTATATAGAGTAATAAACACCTTAAAACAGAATTACTATATATATAAAGTAGTAACCCTTTGAAATATAGAGTAGTAATCCCTTAAAACCAATACTTTATAGATATATAGAGCTTAGTAACCTGAAAACTTAATTATTCATATGCAGAAGTTACCGTTTTAAATAGAATTACAGCGTTGCGTTAATTACCCCGTCATTAAACCAGCGTTAGGTGATTATTGAACGATTAGTTGATGTAAAATTAATGATGATCAAATTGTAATATTAAAAATGATAAGATAATAGTAATTTTTGAGCTTTTTTTTCAATCTATAAAGACTACCACGTCCCACAGCACCACCTGGCGGGTAATTAATTAATTGATTGATATAGGTAACTTAATTAGCCTCACCTGTGCACGTTATAACACACACAGGTAGTTTACGTTTGTTTGTTTGTTTGATTGCTTGTTTGTCTTCTGCATGTTACAAGGTCAAGTATAACTGTTACTTGTGAATTAATGATAGTGTTTGTCAGGTGATAAAGTGCACGAACACACACACACACACACACACACACACACACACACACACACACACACACACCATAATAAATAGAAGTATAACAATTACACAGCTTACGTAAGTCTTCCCCTTTGTCTCCTTCCTCCACTTATCACTCCCTCTCTCCCTCCCTCCTTATCTCTCCCCGTCTTCCCTCCCCCTATACATCCCTCCTTCGCTCTCTCTCTCTCTCTCTTATACTAGGAAGCGACACTGTACAGCACACTTTCCTCCTCCTCCTTCTCCTCCTCCACCTCCACCTCCACCACCTCCACCTCCACCTCCTTTGATGATGAAGGTGACAGGTGCTAATTAAGAGAGGGGAGAGAGGGAGGGGAGCGGTATTTGGGAGGGTGGAGAGAAGTAGATGGAGAAAATGTAGGAGTAGGCAAAGCATGGAGGAGGAGGAGGAGGAGGAGGAGGATACTGTGGAATATGAAGAAAAATAGCACAGGCAAGATAGGGTGTGTGTGTGTGTGTGTGTGTGTGTGTGTGTGTTTATGAGTGATGATTAAGGAGCGAAAAGAGAGAGAGAGAGAGAGAGAGAGAGAGAGAGAGAGAGAGAGAGAGAGAGAGAGAGAGAGAGAGAGAGAGAGAGAAACAGTCCAACACCTTCAATAGTTCAGTCAAGTGTTTAATTAAGATGTCAAAGTTTCCTCCATATTGGTCCTTATCTCTCCCTCCTTCCTTCCTTCCTTCCTTCCTTACCCCTCTCTCTCTCTCTCTCTCTCTCTCTCTCTCTCTCTCTCTCATTTTCTTTGCATTCATACACATTTCTAGTCCTTCTTCATCCTTAGCAAAGAAGAGAGAGAGAGAGAGGAGAGAGAGAGAGAGAGAGAGAGATAGAGCGAGAGATAACAATAGACACAGACCCTCACCCTCCACTTGTTTCACACACGTACATGAGTAGTGTAACAATACGACCTATGAAGGGTTCCAATGCTACCTTGCCCTCCTTGAAACAGTACTTATGATCCTCTTTATATGGTATCGGAACCCTTAACGTCACTCTCAACCCCTTATACTTCTCCTCTATGGAACCTAAATATTGCCACGTTAACTTGAGTAATTCTAGTACTTTTTTTTTGATACTCAGTTAAGTGTTATAAGTAAAGTGTTATAAGTGTGTTTCTTTTTACTCTCTCTTTCTTCTTCTCTTCCTCTTCCTTCTTCTGTTATTCTTGTCTTTCTTTCAATCGTTTTCTCTGTTCTAGTTCTCATTCTCTTTTTTCCCTTTTGGTTTCGTTCTTCCCTGCTTCTATTTTTCCTTCACCAGTTTCTCTTCTTCCTCCTCCTCCTCCTCCTCCTCTTCCTCTTACTATTACGCAGAGTAAGCCGAGTGACCACGAAATGCTCCTTCCCTTCCTCCCTCCTCCCCTTCCTCCCTCCTCCACTAAAACCTGCGACTACCACTCCATCTCCCGCCAAATCCTGCTCTCTCCTCTCCTCCTCCTCCACTTTCCCTCTCTTCCTCCTGTATTTCCTCTCTTCCTCCTCTATTTCCCCTATCTTCTTCCTCTACTTTCTTTCTTATTCCTCTACTTTCCCTCTCTTCTTCCTCTCTCCTTCTCCTCTACATCCCCTCTCCTCCTCCTCTAGTTTCCCTCTCCTCTTCCTCCTTTATTTTCCCTCTTCTACTTCTCTACTTTTACCCTCTCCCCTTTCTGCTCTCCCCTCTCCTCCTCCTCCTCTCTTCCTAATATATTTCCCCTCTCCGTCTTGTCCAATTCCCTTCCCTCCTTACGCACACACCCACTCACTCTACGTTTCCCTCCCCTCTTCCCCCTCCCTTCCCTCCCCTCCACCCCCCTTCCCTCCCTCCCTCCCCTTCATCCCTCATCCCTCACCTTCTTCCCTCCTTCCCTTGAACTACCATCTACTTTAGGTTAGTTTTCATAATCATCGTTCCAGTTCAGATAATTTCGCTTGGTGCCATTAATTATTTAACTTCCGGCACTCGCTACTACGCCGCTGGATGACGAGAGAAAATGTAACGCTCGCGAAAATAGGGCGTTTGAAGGGAAGGCTGCGTTATATTTTTTTATCTCTCTTATGATCATGGTTGGGAATAAATCAACAACACTTACTGAGAGAGAGAGAGAGAGAGAGAGAGAGAGAGAGAGAGAGAGAGAGAGAGAGAGAGAGAGAGAGAGAGAGAAAGTCAATCAAGAAGAAAAACAAAAACAATACTACGCAAGAATACAAAGTAGATGTGACAAGAAAAACAAATCGTAATAAAGATCAACAAAACGACAGACATCAATAATAATAATAACAAAACTGAGACAAAGAAAAACACTGCAAACAAACAATAAAAAAGAAGGAAGATGAAGAGAGAGAGAGAGAGAGAGAGAGAGAGAGAGAGAGAGAGAGAGAGAGAGAGAGAGAGAGAGAGAGAGAGACGAGGTGTACTCACAGAGGCTGGAGAGATCAAGGGCACCCCGTCCGTGGAGGCGGCTCGTGCCAGACTGGTGCCGGGAAAGTCAGCAAGGGGAGAGGACCCGCCCAGCTGACATTCGTACCTACGGACAAACAAACGTACGCTACAATCTCTCTCTCTCTCTCTCTCTCCTAATCCAGCCTGAAACAATATATTACTTTTTCTTAATCACTTGATCTTTCTACTAATTCTTGGACCTAATATTTTCTCTTTATATTTTTTTTTGTATGAAAATTGAGGCAAAAAATGTATCTATATATTTCGACAAAAGAATAAGTTTTTTGATTGTGTCGATAATATTTTTTCTTACTATTAGTTCTCATATAGTCGTGTCTCTCTGTCTCTCTCTCTCTCTCTCTCTCTCTCTCTCTCTCTCTCTCTCTCTCTCTCATTGAATTTCACTCCCTCACATCTGTAACTCATTCAATTTCATTCATTCGATTTCTCTCTGGTTATCATTCATCTCCATTCACTCACTGACTTAATTTCACTCACTTACTCACTCATTCTCTCACTTTCTCATTCATTCACTCATCACACTCATCTCTCACACTCTCAAATAGACACAAACACACTTTTCCTTTCATGACTCACCTTCATTCATTCATAGAAACACTAGCTACATATAATCACTCACCAGCTGACTCACCAAGACTCACATTCACTTAAAAAAACGTAAACAAACAGAAAAATAAATAAAAAAACAAATGCACTAACAGATTTTCTTCCTTTCACTCACTTTTACTCATTGATAAAAAAAATAATGTTTAAGTCACTCCTCACCTGACTTACTCACGTGTATACTCATGTTACTGGTTACCTTCCTAAGCCTCCTTGACTCACGGACGCCCCTAAGTCACCCTAAACTTGCTGAACTTAAGGAAATTTCACCCTAAGCAAATAATTTATTCATTCCCATACGTGTAGGAGATATTAGGGTGAAGAGGAGGAGGAGGAGGAGGAGGAGGAGGAGGAGGAGGAGGAGGAGGAGGAGGAGAGGAGAAAGAGGTAAAATCCGAAGGAAGGAGAGGAATAATGATGAAAAAAAAATGAGGAAAACGTTTGGAAGAAAAAAGGATAAAGTAAAGAAAAAGAAAACGAAGGAGGGAGAATGAAGGAAGGAAGGGAGGAGGAGAAGGAAGAAGAGGAGAAGAAAAGGGAGATAAGAGATAGGAATTGATGAGGAATGAAGGAGTGATAAGGGAGATAGGGAAGATAGGAGTTTGGGAGAGAGGGAGACGGAAAGAGGGAGAGGAAGGGAGGGAAGGGAAGGAGGAAAAGAGGAAGAGGAAGTTTATAGATATGCAAAATAGATGATGTTTTATTTATTCATTTTTTTATGCATTGATGAAACTATGGAAGATGCTGGAGGCTGTGGTTAGGAGGGAGGGAGGGAAGGAGGGAGGGAGAGAAGGAAGGAGGGAGGGAGAGAGGGAGGGAGGGAGGGAGGGAGGGAGGGAGGGAGGGAGGGAGGGAGGGAGGAAGGAAAGGAGAGACAGTGTGTACAAAATCCTATACGATATGCAAATTTTGTGTACGTGTAGTGTGTGTGTGTGTGTGTGTGTGTTTATATATACTCTTACAACCCTAACACAACCATAAATAAACATACACTATTACAACAACCTAAACAAACTAATTTATACATACAAGCACACAACATAATTCACACACACACATAAACACTAACATTACCAATACAAATATCTTAAAACAAAATCAATAGAATAAATAAAACTCCCAACATTCCACATTCTCAAAATTCCAGCCAAAATTACGCATCAAAAACAAGATCAAGAGCACTAGGCAAGGCAAGGCAAGATCAGCGTCAACAGATGGCGTGCAGCTGGTACTATATGTGTCTTGAGGTGACTGATGAGGTTAAAGTCGTGGTATTGAACCCAGGGACACTAAACCTAACGAGCCCTGGAACAGATGACGTGGGCGCTGCGTTACCTCACTGGAAACTAATACCAGGACTATATACTATTCCAGGATGATGAATAAGGTGTAAGTGAAGGGTTTGTATTTAGCTACGCCTTCCCACAGTGCTCATTTCCGTATCTTTTTTATCGTATTATGCGTAAGGAATTTGAAAGGTAGGATAAGAAGGACTTATGTGATATTCAGGTTACAATAAGTTAATTTTCTGGTTTATTCAAGTATTTGTTTATCTAGAAGCCTAAAGGAAGGACAAACAGGTAAAGTGATTAATAAGTATCTAGTTATTATAGGTAAATAGGTACTATAGGCAGTACTATTTAAAAATCTTTGAGGATATAATCAGCACGTAACTATACTTTGTTATTCCCCTTTTTCTGTATATAATAAAAAAACGTTCTTCCCTCTACATCCACGCCCTTTTATATCTACGCCCTCACTTCTACATCAACGTTCTTCCTTCTACATCTACTGTCCTCCTCTCTACATCTACCTTTTAATCATGTTGTGTATTTACTGTGAAGGGCCACACGAGTCCAGGAAAATTAATCAAACAAGGAAGCTTCATCAAGTTAACTGTGGGAGGCGAGCCCAGAGACAACAGGAGGGAAGGGTAGAAAGGGTACTAACACACTCACTCATTTCTCTATTTCTCTTTTTTTTTTCTCTTGTATTTTCGTATTATTCTATTCTATTCTATTTTCGTAGCAACTGTTTCTGTTTTGTGTTTAGAAAGAGAAGAAAAGAAAAGAGAAGAGAAGATAAAAAAAATAGTGTAGTTGGTCTATGGTATTTCAATAATAAGTAATAATAATAATAAATAAAGTTAGAGCTGCCACCTGTGTGCGAGTCCCTGGTACTAAGAATGGCAGTCACAAGGTCATAATGTCTTGTTACAGTTTTTGTTATATGTATTGTCACACTAGTTAGGAGGAGGAGGAGGAGGAGGAGGAGGAGGAGGAGGAGGAGGAGGAGGAGGAGGAGGAGATACTGCAGAGATAAACAAAATAATAACGATCAACAAGTGCGCGCCTCTGGACATCCCTTCCCCCTTACCGTCTCCTTATTTTTTCAACTCATAGGAAACAAGCTATTCCATAATAATAATCTTAAGAAATTATCATCAAAAGTATGACCCCCCGAAAAAAAAAGTTAAAAAGTCGGAAAATATGTCCAGGAAACACAAAACAACCAACTGGAATGAAGTAAATCTGGGCGTAGGAACAAATAAATCAACACCATAAACACACATCATTAATTCCAGTCTCATTACGCCTAATTACAGCCCGTTAAGAGGCGGTGAAGCATCGACGCATCAACATGTTTACCAGGCAATGTTAGCACGGGTAGCGAGGGTTGGGTAAGTGAAGCGTAACCTTATAGCAGCAGTAAACATAAACAAGCGTAGTTCGTAAGTCATTTTACAAGAGTCAGTCATAAAAAAAATATAGAGAAAATGGTGTTGGGATGAGAGAAAACCATTGTGCCGGTGGAGTAAGAGGAATGGCTCAATTAAACACGTGCTGCCCCGGGATGGCCAGAATAGAACGCTTCATTTTTTCACCCGAGCTTGTTAGCGGATAATTGCATGGGAAAGAGAGCCTGTAGCGTTAAGGGTCAATAATAGTAGCAATACAAAAATAGAAAAATAGGAGTAAAAATTCTCTCTCTCTCACAAATAAGGTTATACACTCACAGTTGTCGGTTGAGCAAGTTGTTCCAGGTCGCCTTCAGGTCAATGGTCGGGGCGCGTATGACCAGCGTCCTCTTGTTAGCGCGGCCCGAAGAGGCGTTGGAGGAGGTGGAGCCTCTTCTGCTGCGGGACACGGGCGAGGAGAGGTAACCCGGTTCTGAGCCTGGCACCCGCACGCCTATGTCCACAATCAAACGAAACTCCGTGGCTGTGTGGGAGAGGAGTGGAGTGAGAGGAGGTGAAGGAGGAGGAGGAGGAGGAGGAGGAGGAGGAGGAGGAGGAGAGGAGGAGGAGGAGGAGGGGGATGAAGAGAGAGAGAGAGGAGAGAGAAGAGAGAGGAGAAAGGGAGAGTGGAAGAGTGAGAAGAGGAAGGGAGAATGAGTGAGTGAAGAGAGGAGGGAAGGAGGATAAGGGAGAGTGAAGAGAAGAGGAAGGGAGGGTAAAAGAAGAGGAGAGAAGGAAGGAGGAGTGAGAGGTTGAGGAGAGGAGGAAGGGAGATAAAGAGAGGTTGAGGAGAGGAGGAAGGGAGATAGAGAGGTTGAGGAGAGGAGGAAGGGAGATAAAGAGAGGTTGAGGAGAGGAGGAAGGGAGGAGGAGAGGGTAAGGAGAAGAGAGGAGTAAAGGGGGATGTGCAGTGAGTGAAACATGAGAAGTGAAAGAAACATGGGATGAGGAGCAGTGAGGAATAATAATAATAATAATAATAATAATAATAATGATAATAATGAATATGCTACAAGTACAGAGAGAAACCCACAATCCCACTCCATGAATAAAAATGAAAATATAATGTTCATACAAAAAGTAAAGAGAAAAAAATGCACCTCAATGAATACATGAATAATGAATACATGAATAATAAATACTCAATAATCTCGGTGAATACATGAAAGAGCAAGGGAAAGCGGTATTTATATTACACTTTGAAGATTGTATAAGGAAGGAGAGTGAATAAAGGAGGCTGATGAAGGAAAGAAGGAAGGAAAGAAAGAAAGAAAAGGAAAGAAAGAAAAGGAAAGAAAGAAAGGAAAGAAGAAAATGAATGAATGAATGAATGAAAAAGGAAAGAAGGAAGATATTCGACCTTCATAATTGTGCCAAAATATTCATAAAATAACCTGAACTCTATTACTAAATGAGATAGAAATAAAAATGATATAAAACAAACATGAAAAAAAAAAAATAAAACAAATGAATAACCGACAAAAAGAAAATATATAAATGTCGAAATAAAGGAATGAAAAATTTACATGACTAGACTACCAAAATGAAGGGTATAGCTTTCTCTTTTTTTCTGCATTAGTTTAAAAATACAACACGAGCGAGAAAATAGAGTCATTACCGATATGAATTACAAAGCAGTGGTGGTGGTGGTGGTAGTGGTGTGGTGGTGGTGGTGGTGGTGGTGGTGGTGGTAGTAGTGGTGGTGTGGTGGTGGGGTGGTGGTGGTGGTGGTGGTGGTGGTGGTGGTGGTGGTGGTGGTGTGGAGGAGTAAGCAGGCGTGTTTAAGTCTTTTTTGTGTTGTTTCAAGTCGTTTGTCGAGTGGTGTGTGTGTGTGTGTGTGTGTGTGTGTGTGTGTGTGAATATATGATCGCACTAACTATTTACTTATCTATGCCGTATATAACACTGCAGTCCCTCCACCTCCCTCCACCTGCCTCCATACAACACACCATAACACACACATACATACATACATACATAAATAAAACACTAACACCAACTCACCTTTCTTCTTCACGTTAAACAAGGCCTGGCACACAGAGGCGAGAGGCACGGGGTCTTCCATCACGAATATAACACGATCTCTGTTAATCTTAGTGAAGAGGAGAAGATCAGTGAACAGCATCGCCCAGTACTGCTTCAGATGCCGACCCTCAAACTTGTACAACTCACCGCCGAACACCCACTGCCTCTTCCCATCGTTAAGGCGGAATGGCTGCTTGAAGTAGAGAAAAATGCACATGTCAGATTGATAGAATGAAGCACAGTAAATAGGTACAAGAAAAGAGGACGAATAGATATGAGAGGAAAAAAAATGTATGAATAAAGAATCGTATTTATAAAGTGTGAAGGAATGAAGTATATGAAATAGATTGTAAATAGAAGGAAATGCATGAAGTTTGAGAAGGAAAAAAAAGTGATGGAATGAAATACAGTAAATAAGGACAAGAAAGGAGGACTAAATGATGTGAGAGGAAAGAAAATGCATGAGGAAATTTAGGAAAGAATGGAGTTTAGGAAAAGAAAAGAGAAATGAAACCATGGAGAGTTTTACGAAGAAGAAAGGAAGTGAAGGAAGAAGTAAAGAAAGGAAGTAGTGAATGCATGGATGAAGGAGGTAAATAAGAAAGAAAGATAGCAAGAAAGAAAACATGGTATTAGAAAACAAAAGAAAAGGAAAACAAAAGCAATAAATAAAGACAGAGGAAAAATATTGAAGAAAGAAGGAAGGAAAAGAAAATCAGAGGGAATGAGATTGTGCCATGGAAAGAAAGAGAAAGAGAAAGAAAGAGAAAAAAAGTTAATAGGTATTGAAAGATAGAGGAAAGAGAACATGACAATATTTTACTGCGCACCAGGCAAGTAAGGGGAAGTGGAGGGAAGGAAGAGAGAGAGAGAGAGAGAGAGAGAGAGAGAGAGAGAGAGAGAGAGAGAGAGAGAGAGAGAGAGAGAGAGAGAGAGGAAGCAGAAGAGAGGAGATGTGATGTGGGTCTGCGTTGATGAGGGTATTAAGAGGCTGTGAAAATGTATATAGGCAGTTGGAGGTGAAAGGTGATGGGATTGAGAGAGAGAGCGAGATAGAGAGAGCGAAAGAGATAGAGAGAGCGAAAGAGATAGTGAGAAAGTAAACAATTATATCACAGAAAGATAGAAGAGAAATATTTCACAAACGTTAATTTTTTCTCTAAATAATAATAATGATAATAATGATAATGATAATAATAATGATAATAATAATAACAATAATAACAGTAATAATGATGATGATAATAATAATAATAATAGTAATAACAAAACTATATATTTTCCGGAAATGATGGAACAAAGAATTTACTTTCGAAAACAAAATTCCAGGCATATTATCTCTCTATCTTTAAATAAATATAGTTAAAAGGGCCCGCATATCCAAAATAGTTTTCTCTCTCTCTCTCTCTCTCTCTCTCTCTCCATACCTGCGTGAACTTGGTGAACACGAGTCTCTGTTCTATATCTGCCACAGAGATGAGCGGTGAGCGGAGGGGGGCCGGTGGGCGGACGGCGGCGGCGGTGGGGGGCGGCGTGAGGGTGGGCGGGTGAGCGGGGGGCGACGGCTCCATGATGTTCTGCTGACTGGTGACGCCTCGGTAGCATGACTGTAGGGGTGAAAGTGAGGGGAAGGTGAGTGAGGGGAAGTGAGGGTGAGAGATGAGCAACAGTATCGGAAAATTAAAGACTATGAATATGAACGCCATGTCAGATGATATTAAGGAAGGTGAGAGAGAAAAAAAGATAGTGAGATTAGTAATGAATATGAAGGTCACACTTGGTCAAAATATGGTCCATGGAAACGAGGAAAAAAAAAGTTCAATCCTGATCAACAGGTGCCACGTGGTTACCTTAAGACGGTCGAGCACTGAGTCGAGGCGAGCGTTGTCAGGATGGCCGGGTGAGGCGGAGTACACTTGCGTCAGGAGGCCAAGGATCTCACGCAGGTGCTGTAGGAGAAGGCAAAGGTGAGCTGGGACAGGAACACAGTATAGGAATGGTGATTGACCTGACCTAACCTAACCTAACCTAACCTAACCTAACCTAACCTAGCCTAGCCTAGCCTAGTAATATTTACGGAAACCAAATAATCCCAAAAAATCGAGTTAACTTATCTTTGAAAACCAAAAATTATTAGAAAAAGAATCAAACTCTACAAATACAAAGTACTTTAATAACTCCTTTATATATATATCACGTGATCCTTTCCTCGTTATGCCACGTGTTCACTAGTTAAGTGTTAAAAGGAAGACACGCAGTCACCGGAACGCACGTACACCACTCAAAACATTACAAAATACATGAACAAAAAGTTTATATATGATAACCAGAGAATAACAAGCATAGAATCTAAGAAAAAAAAAGGAAAAAAAAACAAAAGCCGGTTGTTTAGATAATACAATCATTTACTAATGCCAGGAAAAAAAAGATTGACATATAAGTAATATGATTAATAAATCAATTAGGAACCTAAATTACAGGAACTAGAATACATTAAAATAGAGTAAATAGCACTATAGTAGTAAGAGACAAGTTACGTATACCTACCCTTCACAACGTCTAGCGGGTAACTGCGGTGCGAGGTCTGAGGTAAGTCGGAGACGAAAAAGTGGGCGGAGCTTAGAGCGCAAGGTGGAGTGCGGGGGTAAGAGGATGTGATGCCTAACCACCTCACTCTCACGCTTCGAATATCATTAAAACTATTAACTCGTGTCTCGTTAGTGTAGTTGTTCTTTAACAAACACGTGAGGACGAACATGGAGGAGGAATAATAAGAATATATAACATATGTTGTGTTGTGGTGTGGTATCGCTATGAAACTCGAGTCGTAAGCCTTGAGCCATGCGTCGACCAACTGTTTCACTGCTTCATGTGTGAGTGGAGGGGACGGGCGGCGGCAGCGTTCACCATACCAACCTTTCCGCTGCATAGCAACACCATAATTATAAAAAAAAAAACAATGGTACACGACCTTGACGATTTTATAACTAAACCAAATACACTAAAACATTACTTATAGGAATTGCTTTAGACCGAAATGTCCCGTCCCTCCCTTACTGCTTACGTGCTCTTATCAAGTCTGTTTCCTCTATGCTCCAAAGCCTTAATCTGGATATTCATGAAGCCGACATAACACCAGGCAAGGTTCCTTCTCATGTGGGTTTAAATTACAATGATACAGTTGACAGACTCGCGAAGGAAGCTGCTAACTACCTCCTCGTGGTGCTGGACGCCCGCCGCTCTCCCTGACATGCTACCTCTCCAGAGTCCGCTCCGCTGCTCTTCTCTCTGTGCGGCGCCGCAGGGACGCAGAGAGGCCCTACAGCATTACCATCCTCCACTACGAGTCTGTTTGCCTCCACAAATACTCGTACTGTCGGCAGGGACTCATGGTTCGGAGGCACAACGTTGTCTCTGCCCGTCTGCGGCTAGGCTACCGGCCACCGCGGCAGATTGTAAAATTTTTTTTTTTAAATGGTGATGTTGGTAGTTCACTCGACAAGGAAGCGAATGTAGTGAATGGAGGAAGTGGAAAACACGAACAAGGGGAATAAGAAAACAGCGAACAGCATGCTAAAGGTAATAGGAAACACGTTAACTTGTGTGTTTACTGCATTTGGAACTTACATATACTATTCCAAAGTTATTTCGATAACTTAGTAAGGAGGAGTGTAACGTTGAGGAGGAGGAAGAGGAGGAGGAAGAAGAGGAAGAGGAAGAGGAGGAAGAGGAAGAGGAAAAGGAGCAGAAAAAAGATCATGAGGAGAAGAAAGACATACACAATCATACATAGAGAGACACATCAATTACATACGAAGGGTAAACATATTGGCGTAGCGTTTTGATGTTATTCTTGAGATGCAAAGTTAGATTTCTTTCTCTATTCATCTATCTATCTAACAAACAATTAATCTATCTATCTTCCTATCTATCTATCTTACCTCCGCTGGCTTGTGGATGAAGGAGGTAATGTCTGGCTTCTTCCTGGGTACTGGTGGCTCGTGGAGGAACTCATTGAAGTCCTGCTCCTGAAGCTTAAGGGCGAGTACCTGGTCAGCCTCAGGTAAACCCGCCAGGTAAACTGTATACTGCTGCACCAACTCCTCCACCTGAGTAGTAATAGTAGTAGTAGTAGTAGTAGTAATAGTAGTAGTAGTAAAGCAATGGTGATATAAATGACGATAATAATAACAATATAGAATGGTGGTATGTTTCCAGGGAGAAGTAATAGCCTGACACTCCCATCGGTAAACATGAGGCTGGAAGAAAAGGCGCCTCGATTCCATTTCCATGTAAAGAGGCTGTGTGGTGGTGGTGGTGGTGGTGGTGGTGGAGAGGGAAGGTGGGTGGGAAGGCTTGTTTGGGTTCATAGGTAACATTTTCACGAATCTTTTTGGTGCGTTAAAGATGGAAGGAAGGATTGAGTAGTAGTAGTAGTAGTAGTGATTGTTAGCATTGCATTCATTGACCTTTTATTTTTGTAACATTAAAAGGGTAGACACACAACATGGTAGTCTGTCAGTCTGTCAATTCATCAAGGAATAATTCAGTCAAATATAAGGATGGTCTATCAGTCAGTCAGTCAGTAAGTTAGTAAGTCGGTCATTTCAGTAAACAGTCAGTCATTCAATCGTACAGTAAGTCAGGCTTGTTCAGTATAACCATTCTATATTCAGTCAGTCAACTCCCCATTCAGTCCACCAAAATTTTTCATAAAAGTTGAAAATAAAGAAAAATGAAGCCTGTCCATATACCTTACTTAATTAATGAAGTCACTAATTAGAGGGAAAGTGAAAGTAAAATATAGTTATCCTAAAAATAATGTGTAAAGAATAACAAAAAACAATTATTTTTTACCGTATACTTATCTAAACACCTGGATTAACATTGCATTTACGAAACTTCTCATATGTTTTGTTATTTCCCTTTGCAAACTCATACTCCAGCGTGACAAGAATTATACTCTCTCCCTGAAGGAATTATTTGCACTCGACACCATGAATAACTTTGCGATACACTGCCTTGTTTCTCCTAATAAGAGGAATTCTGAGAGCTAAACAGCTTCATTAATTAAGCAGACTGGGTTTTGAAATTAAATCACATTATAAAACTACACACATCCTGAAAATGTTAGAATGAGTAAAAAGTGAAGAAAAAAAAATATGAGTGATGGTTTTACAAATAATGTTAAACTATTTAGATATATAAACATATTTGGGAGGATAATGAGAGAAAAAAAAAGAGAGAGAGAGAGGGGGTGGGGGGGGGGCACTAACCAGCTGGTAGTAGGCCATCCCAACACGCTCGCCTATCGCCTCCTCGGAGTTTCCCATCAAATGATCCACCAAAGTTTCCGAAAGATCCATTAACTGAAAAGAAAACGGAGAGATGATAACAACAACAACAACAATAACAATCATTACTACTACTACTACTACTACTACTACTACTACTACTATTACTACTACTACTACTACTACTACTACTACTACTACTACTACTACTACCTCCTTGATAGTGGTCAGTCTTACCTCATTACCATAACCTAATTGCGTTATCTCGTGCACGTAAATTGCTCTAGACTACGTGACTTCACCAGTGTATTTAGGTCATTCCCCTCACTGCCCCTCACTGTCCCCCACCTCCCCTCATTTTCCCTTTTCCTTATCTCAATTCCCTTTACCCTTCTGCCTCAATGCCTTTTCACTTCTATCTCCCTTTCCCTCTTACTGTTTATTTCCTGTTTCCCATCTACTCTTCCCTCGTCCCGTTTTCTCTTCTTATTTTCCTATCATTATTTCATATTCTTTCATCTTTCATTCCTACCTTGGTTTCCATTTTTTCTTTATTTATTCTCTATCTCTCTCTCTCTCTCTCTCTCTCTCTCTCTCTCTCTCTCTCTCTCTCTCTCTCTCTCTCTCTCTCTCTCTCTCTCTCTCTCTCTCTTTTCTTTAATTTTTTCTCTTCTTTTTCTTCTTCTCCTCCATCTCCTCCTTTCCCTTACCCTCTTTTTACCTCACTCTCTTTTTTCCTCATAAACTCCTTCATTTTTTCCTCCTCTTTCCTCAATTACCTTTCCCCTTCCCTCCCTTCACCAGCTCCTGCCGATAAAGGGGAAATACACCTGGTCTCCCCTTTGTTTTCCCCTTCACCTCCCCTCTGTTGGTATAACGTTACCTCAAAATAAGGTTTCAAATTGACTTCTCGTTTCCCCTCTCACTCCCCCTTTTGGTTTTACTCTCTTATGTTTCCCCTCCACGCCCCCTCCCCTCACTCCTCTTTCCCCTCACTCTCCTTTCCCCTAACTGGGTCAATATGCCTAAAACAGAAATCACATTAGTTCCTATCTTCCTTCCCTTACTTTCCCCTTCGTTTCCCCTCACTTCCTCTCCCTTTGACTCTCTCTGCCTCCATACGTATAAACTGTGTGATTAAAACTCTTTCATTTTGATTTTTTTTCCTTTTTTTTCCCCTCATTCCTCTACTTTTATATAAATATGATACTTATAAGTCATTTAAATCCTGTCTCCCCTCTTTTTCCCTCTAATCTGTACTTTATATTTTATTTGATCTTATAGTTTTGATTCTCTTATATCTTCCTCTTCCGTTTTTTCCTCTTTTCGTTCCTAGTTTTATCTCCTTCTCCTTCCCCTCCTTCCATCTTTTATTTCTAAACATTTTCCATCCCTACTATTTAATTTCATTGTCATTTTCTTACTCTACACTTCCTCATTCTCCTTCATTAATCTTTTCCCTTTTCCTCTTTTATTGTTATTTACTTCCTCTTCCATTATTCCTTCTCATCTTTGTTTGTCTCCATTTTCTCTTTCACTATTTTTTATTATTATTCTTATTCCTCCTCTTCCTCCTCTCATCTCCTTTTCCTCCACTATCTATATATTTCTTTTTTTCTTTCTCTCTCTTCTGTCCATTCATTCTCACTTCATCTTTTCATTCACCTTCACAAATTTCCCTCTTTCCCCTTCCCTCCCCTCCCCTCAGCAGCCATATCCACCACACCTGAATTTCTCCTTTCCCTCTACGATTTACCAAGTTACCTGTGATTTTCCACTCTAATCCACTCCCCTCACCTGGTCACCTGTTTCCCCTCTCCCTTATTTCCTCTCTTTCCCACTCTTCCCTCTCTTTTCTACCTAAATCAACAAGCATATAAGAAAAATTCAATATCCCTCGCCTTGTTAGTTATATTTTCCACTTGTTTCCCTCTTTTTTCCCCTCTTTTTCCTCTCTCCTTTGATAATTTACGGAAACTACCTCACTCAATCATCCTATTTCTCCTCCACATTCCCTCTTCTCTCCTTCATCTAAAAAATTCGATTTATCTGATGACCCCTTAATCCTTCCCTCGTTTTTACCTCCAGTTTCCTTCTCCTCCTCACCCTCCCTCCCTTCCTCCTCTCTCAACAGCACCACCACCTCCACTACCTCTTCCTCTCCATCACTTTATTTTTTCCTTTCATCTATAGACGACTAGTCATATTTCCCTTCACATAATACAATATTTCTATTTTGTTTCTTAATTTCTCCTCATTTCCTTTTTCCTTCCCTTTTCCTTGCTACTTACGCCTCTGTTTCCTTTTCTATCCCTCATTTGTATACCCTTCCCCTTTTTTTCCCTTCTTCCCTTTAAGATTCCCTCACTCGCTTATCCTAGACATTTTATTCCTCCTATTTTTCACCCTAACCTCCTTTCACCTACCTCTCCTCCCTGCTTTCATACCTGTTCAATCCCATTACCCTCAATATCACCCTACCCATTAACCTCACCCTCACTTATTTCCCTTTACATCTCACCCTATAACTCCCCTCATCCTAAATACCTCTTTACAAAATTACCCTCTTTTTAAAATTCAACTTAATCACAACCTACGAAGGGGAAGAGGTCACAAGAAGAAAACAAAAAACAAACTTTACCTTATTAATCCACTACTAAAACCATCTTCGTTAATTACCACTTTACCTAATATCACTTCACCTTAATGACCTTAACAATCTAATCACCTTACCTGATCCATGTTGTTGAAGAGTGTCTGGTGCTGTGTGTTGGTGATGAGGTCCCCGCGGAAAGTGAGTGGAATGAGGTAGCGTTCAACACCAAAGCGACAGGCGTTACTAAAGGCTTGCTCACTGTTGATCACGGAGAACACGAGCGTCTGGCGGTCTTCGGAGGTGTTCTGCGAGGCGTGACGCAGACAGACGGAGAGCAGTGAAAGAGAGGAAGATTGATATGGGTGTAGTGAAGTGATGTAAGGGTGATGGTGAGGGTACGGATGGTTGATGATGGGAGAGGTTGGAGGATAAATGGGTGTGTAACAGGATGGGTGAAGAAGAGGGAAGGGACGGGAAGAAAAAAATGGGTCAACGAAGGATGGGTAAGGATGAGAGAAGGATGGAGAGAGAGAAAGGGGTGTGGAGAAGGATGGGTGAAAATGATGGAAGGATGGAGAGAGAGAAAGGTGTGTGGAAAATAAAGAGAGTGAAGGAAGGTAAGGTGGAATATGTGGAAAAACGAGTGAGGGGAAACAAAAGGGGAGAGGAAATAATTGTAGTAGGAAGAGAAATAGAGAGAGGAGGAAAATAAAAGATAGGAAGTATACAGGAAAAATAGAAAATAAGAGAAGGAAAAGAAGAAGTAAATAGTTAGGACTAGATAGAATTACATCATTAGATAGGAAACATCATACAAGAAATGTTGGTTGTTACAGATAATCAAGTTAATTTATATATACAGGTAACATTAATTTCTCCTTTACGAAGCTATCTGATAATTTACAGGTAAGATACATGAGTCAGTCTTTACCTGTGCTGCATATATTCACCTGTTCAATGATAGTGTTAATTAAGGAGCGTTTTATTCCATTACCTGATAATTGCTAAGGTGGCTAATTATATTTTACGTGAAGGTTAATGAGTGAGAGATTCCTGATGTTATTAATTTTTGTCTTTTTTTTGCAGGTAAATCTTCAACTATTTCATGTGTTTGCATCTATTCTGTTTTGTTTTATTTTGTTTTGTTTTTCTTCCTCGCTTTTCCATGAATATAAAACACTTCCCAAACCAGGTAACATAAACGGTTAACTCGAGACCTAAATTGACTTCGGATTTTAGAAAGTCTGTGTTTCTTCTTTTCCTGGAGCGGCCGGCAGAGGATTTTCTTTCTCTATCTTTCCATTTTACATTACTAAAACTATTTGCATTTACGTTAAAGAGAAAAAAGAAAGACAATAAAGAGTGAGAGAAAGCTTCCAGTGTTCGTAAAGGGATATTACAACACAGACCTTAGCTTCCCCCTTACCCCTTAGCCTCCCCTTACCCCTTAGCCTCCCCTTAGCCCGGCTGAACTACCCATGAATACAAAGCCTGCACGTTGGGCTTCCTCAGTGTGATGACTTTGCATAACCCCGAGTATTGAGTTACCTTTACCTGCCGCCTTCACATCTTCCAACACGAGTTTTCAGTTCATAAGAAATAAGTATTTTTTTCATATACATAACTAATAGAAGGAAATAGTTAATGTGAAGGAAAAATAGAGGCAAGAGAAAAGAGATAATAAGTTAAGGAAACTCACAAAAATCAACTGCAATAGACGAGATATATGTATAATGAAACCAAGAACTATTTTCGTGACTACTAATGATGAAGGAAATAATAATGATGATAATAATAAAGTTGGTAATGATGAATGATGAATGTAAATGAAGTTTCTGATATCATAAATGTTCATTAGGCTTCTAAATGGAGTTATGATTGATG
This sequence comes from Metacarcinus magister, assembly GCA_029783475.1. Taxonomy (NCBI): domain Eukaryota; kingdom Metazoa; phylum Arthropoda; class Malacostraca; order Decapoda; family Cancridae; genus Metacarcinus; species Metacarcinus magister. The sequence continues at coordinate 4,330,945 of JAPQNM010000042.1, forward strand.
CATTTCAGAGTCAAATTAGTTACTTCTGTGTCCCGCTAAAGGATTACATAGTGTGGCTGATGAGGAAAGGGAAGATAGATGACTGTGATTAGAATTAGGGATTACAGAATGACATTTTTTTTTTTACTGAGGTCAACATAAAAACAAGTGTGTGTGTGTGTGTGTGTGTGTGTGTGTGTGTGTGTGTGTGTGTGTGTGTGTGTGTGTGTGTGGAGTTAGCTAAAGACAAACAGACAGACAGAAAGAAAAAGACATACATACATACATACATACAGAAAAACAAACATACAAGATAGCTAGGCAAAGACACACACACACACACACACACACACACACACACACACACACACACACACACACACACACACACACACACACACACACACACAAAATGATGGACAGACAGAAACAATAAATGACACACCCCAAAAAATAAATGTCACAAACAGGAACCTACAAATACAACACAAAACACACAAGGAATTTAACAAAATAACAGGAGGTGAAAAAATAAAGAGAACAGACCAAAGCAAATACTAGACACTGTGGAAAATAGGAAGAGAGGCAGAAGGGAATAAAGCATGAATAATAGATAAGAAAAAACACAAAGAAGAGGAATAAGAAGAGTATTTAGGGAACTTACCAAATAAATAATAATAATAATGATAGTGATAATAATGATAATAATAAAAATAATAAAGAACGTCAGGTAAATACTCGTTCCCTCTTTCTTTTATTTACTTAGACGTTAATTAAAGAGCAAAAGGAAGGAAAAAGGTAGTGTGTATACACTGACCCATAAAAGAGAGAGAGAGAGAGTGTGTGTGTGTGTGTGTGTGTGTGTGTGTGTGTGTGTGTGTGTGTGTGTGTGTGTGTGTGTGTGTGTGTGTGTGGATATAAAATAAGTACGTACACAAAAAAAAATATACATACAAAAACTAAAATACGTTACTTTAAAATACTATAAATATGTTAATAATCCAAACTAGGAATAAACAAAACTAAAACTAAATAAAATAAGGAACAAAACAAACAAATAAATTAATACATCTTTGGCTGTGTATTTACAACATATACAAAGGAAATACAAATACACAAAACACATTTACACTAAAAAAACTAAACAAAATAATACAACGGAAATAAAAGAACAAACTAAAGAAGATGCAACTAAAATAATAATAATAATAATAATAATAAATCTGCTTAACGTGTTTACAATATATACAACAAAATAAAAAATATCTAAACCCTAATTAGTAATACTTATACAACATATACTACAGATATTAGACTAAATAATAATAATACATTTTAATACTTTTTTCCCTTAATATCTACTACTGAATACTGTTACATAGGAATACTTCTGTGAGTGTAAGAAAATACTGATCAATTACTGGCTCATTAGAGGAGTATTTAACACTAATTACCAAAGGACAGGTGATTCAAGACCTAGGGTTACAATAAATTACACTAACTACCTTAATTAAAAACTCAGGTGCACAGGTGTTCTTAATGAGGGGCGTGAGGGTGCGTGAATAATAATGATAATAATGATGATAAAAAATAACAATAAAAATAAAGTTAATTAATCTCTTATTCTCTCTTTTTCTTTCTCTCTTTCTTTCTCTCTCAGACATACATACACACACACATTTTTTTTAGTCTTTTTCTCTTCTTCACACTCACTATAATTTCCATTCCTGACCTTGGAAATTATATGAGTAAGTTCTATTTCAAAACCTATAATTTTCTCCTCAGTATTTCAATGTATTCAACAGCTATTCATCTCTACCTTTACACCGCTGAGGATGAATAGCATAGGAACAACATTTTTTTTCACCGGTTATTCAATCCTTCAACATTTTCTTTCAAGTGTATATGACTAAGAAGCAGTAGAGGATAGAGGAGTATTTAAGTATTTTTCTTCCTTTATCTAACAAGAAGGTATTAATTTATTTCCATGGTAACAGGTTTTTTTTCCCCTTCAGCCTATTTCCCCTCGTCAGATTCACACTCACACTCACACACACACACACACACACACACACACACACACACACACACACACACATCATCATCATCATCATCACATCAAATACCTGACATCACACACACACATACCATCAACATCACACAAACATCATCTATTACATCACCATATATAATAAGAAAAAAAACACACACACACTTAGCCAATCAGAAAAAATAAATCATCCAGACAATTTCACCCAATCATAAGTTCAGCATAAAGACCTTCCTCCAATCAGCGCTCAGGGGTGTGACGCAACGATTCACACACTGAGTCCGCGTCCTACCTCGGTACTGAAGGTGATGTGGCTCAGTTTCTTGCGGGAATGTGGCTCGTTGTCGTTAAGGGGGGGCGGATGGGGGGCTACGGAGGGGACGTAACCATTGACGAGGCCCCTTGGATGCTTGGACACGCCCCTACGGTACACTTCTACAGGTACGACGTCCCCGCACTCTCTGTAAGGGCAAAGGGTGTTAAAAGGGAGGTGGTAATGGGTGCTAAGGGGGAGGTATGGTAAAGGGTGGTGAGGTTTGGGTAAGATTTTGGGGTGTTAGGGGTTATTGGGGGAGGGATGAAGGTAGTAGTAGTAGTAGTAGTAGTAGTAGTAGTAGTAGTAGTAGTAGAAATAATAGTTGCACAATACCAAAACACACACACACAAGCACATAAAAACACACACACACACACACATACCTGATCATCTGCAGTACATCCTCCTCGCTGCTCTTCACCACGTTGTAGTGACTCACGAAGATGATGTAGTCACCAGCACGAAGACCAGCGCGTTCTGCCGGCAGCCCCGCCTCTACCCTCTCGATCCTCGGAGGCTTGGTCCACGCGACGCTAAACCCGAAACCTTGAGAAGCCCCAGGAAGAATAGAGCCAAGGAGAGAGAGAGAGAGAAGAGTGGGTCAGTTAAAGAGAGCAAGGACGATGGGGGATTATATACATTCTACTCCTATTTAAAAGGATGAAAGAGAATCCACTAAAGTACATGTTTCTACTCTTTTCTCGTCTTCCTTTCGTGCCTCGTGTCTGTATCTTTGTTGTTTTTTTTGCTTCTAACCTGTTCTAGTTTTTTTTTATTCGTGTTTTTTTTCCTTCTATTTTCTTTGTTTTATTTATTTTAGGTATATGCCTGTCTGCCACCTCCCCCCCCCTCCTTTCCCTTCTCTTTGCTTCTCTTCTATCCATTCTCTTCTCTTCTCTTCTGTTTCAAATTCGTATCCTGTTCCCTTCCTTACTTTTTTCCCTTTCCTCAATCTTCTATTCCTTCCACTACTTCCTCTCTCTATTCCTCCCTTCCGTCTAGATTTCCTCCTTCGCTATTCCCTCTTTCCTTCCTTCCTTCCTTCCTTCCTTCCTCTCTCCTTTTTTTCCCTCCCTTTCACCCTTTATTAATCCTAGTTTACTTTCATACGGAATCTATAACTTGATTAAATTTGTATGTTTTCGAAAATCATTGATCTTCTTTATTAACTAATTACCGATATATTTCTTTTTCTTTTTCCCTTAGCTACACATTCCTTTATAAACATCGAAAGAAAACGGAGTGAGTGATAGTAGGAGTCACTATATTATTTTTTTCTTCAATTTTATTTTCTTCTATAAATATTTTTCCTTTATTCCTGGAGGCTCTTTTATTATTTTTTTTTTTTTGGGGTGCGGGCTTGGTTAGGGGCCGCTGGGGGGGGGGTGGCGTAAGGGGACACTTGCATAAATAGGATCCTTGGTGAGCTGTTGTAATTTATTTTCTCATTATATCCTTTTATCTAATTTCCAGTTTGCTAATGATTCCTTCCTCTCACAGCTCCTCTTATTATCTTCTTACTTCTTTCTTCTTCTTCCTTTTCTTTTTCTTATTCTTCTTATTGCTCTTGTTCTTCTTCTTCTTCTTCTTCTTATTGTTCTTCCTGTTGCTGATTTTTTTAATTTTATCTAAAAACACCAGAACATTGAAACTCATCATAAAAATACTTAATGAAAAAAAAAGTCAACCGCTCTTCAAAATGTAATAAAAAGATAGAACAGAGTTATACATTTTTCATAAGCGTTCATTTCATACAATTCATTCACTCCTTTACTTCACGCGGATACATTCAATTATATTTCATTCTCTCTTTCATGCATTTTTTTTTCATTTCCCTTCAGATAAGAGCAAATTCACTCCCACTCACCCCTCTCTTTCATTCTATTTCCTCTCACCCCTCTCCTTCACTCCACTTCCTCTCACATCACCCTCTTTCCTTCACTCCGTTTCCCTCTCACTCCACTCCTCCACTCCAGTTCTTTACACTCCCTCTCACCCCTCTTCTTCACCCCACTCCCCTCATCTCTCCCTCCTTCACGCCCCCTCATCACTCTCCTTCCCTCCACTCCCTCCACCTTTCACTCACTCCCTTGCCAATCACTCCTTCCCAGTTTCCTCAACTCATCTCACCTTCTTTAAGTTTCCCATCCGCCAAGTCTCGGGTATTAATCTCTCTCTCTCTCTCTCTCTCTCTCTCTCTCTCTCTCTCTCTCTCTCTCTCTCTCTCTCTCTCTCTCTCTCTCTCTCTCTCTCTCTCTCTCTCAATTAAAGCTACCATCATTAAAGGAACGAAGAGAAAAAATTATCATCTAATAATCTTAATACTCTTAGAAATAAAAGAACGAAAAGAGAGAGAGAGAGAGAGAGAGAGAGAGAGAGAGAGAGAGAGAGAGAGAGAGAGAGAGAGAGAGAGAGAGAGAGAGAGAGAGAGAGAGAGAGAGAGAGAAACACACACACACACACCCACACATCCTTGGTTGATCTTCTTAAGGCTTCCCTTCCACCCACATTATCATTCTCTCTTCTTCACTCCTTTCCTTTCGTTGACATTTTCCTTTCCTCCTCACTTCTTAGTTTTTCTTCATGGCACGAGGCTGAAAGTGACCTACATAATATTTTTTTTCTCTTCTTTTCGGTGGTGTTTCTATGTGTCAGTTGTATTGCATTTTTTCTTTTTTCTTCTGGTTTTATATATATATTTTTTTTATTATATTCTTTTTTTTTTTGCGTTATTACTTTCTTACTGCCTTCTTCCCTTCCTTCCTTCCTTCCTTCCTTCCCTTCCTTCCTCCCTTCCTTCCTTCCTCCTCCACACCCAATTCTTATCATATCGGTGCAGAAGTTTAGCGTAGTGTAAATATTTTCCTCCAATTCCTTATTATATCTTGTTTATCTTATCTTCCTCTTCCTTCTTATTCTCCTCTTCCTCCTCCTCCCTCCTCAGGCTCTTCTGCTTTCTCTCCCACCACCGTCAATATTTTCTTTCAATTCTGTATGAACTTTACGTTAGTTTTCCTCTCCACTCTTTTCCTCCTCTTCCTCCTCCTCCTCCTCCTCTTCCTCCTCCTCCTTCATCAACATTTTTTTCTTCACATACTAATCCCTTTCAGTTTGTAAGAGTTCCCTTCCCACTCTCCTTCTTCTTTTCTTCTTCCTCTTCTTCTCCTTCCTTCATACATTGTCTTCAAATATTACTTTTAACTTAAAATTGTAATATTTCCCTTCCAACTTTCCTCTCCTTTCTCCTCCGCCTCTTCCTCTTCCTCTTCTTCTTCCTTCTTCTCTTCTTTCCTCATTCCTCTTTCTCTCCCCGCCTCGGATGCAAATTCATTCCCACAACACCCTCCTTCCTCACTACACTCCATCTTCTATTATTTCCCTAACGCCATGCCCCTCCCTTTCCCCTCTCCATCCCCCTCCCCCTCTCTTTCCCCCTTCCACTCCCTCCTCCACCTTCCATCACCACCTTTCACTCCTTCCTTCACCTCCCATTCTTTGCAAACATCTTCCTGTCTATCACATTTTTTCCTCCTTCTATCTTATTCATGTCAATAGTGAATTTCCTCCCTCTCCTCCACCTCCTACTTTTTTTTCTTCCTATTCAGCACTATTTTTTCTTTTAACTTTCTTTCTTAGTCTTATGTCGAATCTTATTAGACTTTCTCCTTATTTACTCTTCTATCTTCTCCTCCTCCTCCTATTTCTATCTCTTCTTATTCAGCACTTAATCATTTTTAACTAATATATCGTTCTTCTTATCTTCCAATCTTACTAGACTTTCCTCTTATCTACTCTTCTATCTCCTTCTCCTCCTCCTCCTCCTCCTGCTGCTCCTGCTCACCTTCGTTGCCCCTTGTCAGCACCACGGAGATGGTGTAGGGGGTCTGGCCTGGAGGCTTCTGGGAGTGTGAGGCGACAGCTGTTACCGCCGCCGAGGCTGTATCTGCAGGGGAGGAACAGATGTGTGTGAGAGAATGAGAATGAGAGAGAATGAGAGAGAGAGAGAGAGAGAGAGAGAGAGAGAGAGAGAGAGAGAGAGAGAGCAATTTTTTTTTTCATTATAACTCACTAGATCCTCTTTCTCTTCCTTCTCTCCTCCTCCTCCTCCTCCTATTCCACTAACAAGGTTGAGAAAGGTGATGGTGATGGTTTTTGGTACAGGTAAAAAGCCCTGCCCTCCACACACACACACACACACACACACACACACACACACACACACACACACACACATGCAAACACACACTCACAAACACACGCACACAAATGTCATTTCCGTTACTTAAATGAAACACGCACATTCTTATGGATTGAGAGAGAGAGAGAGAGAGAGAGAGAGAGAGAGAGAGAGAGAGAGAGAGAGAGAGAGAGAGAGAGAGAGAGAGAGAGAGAGAAAACCTGGAGTTGATTACCTGAAAACCAAGTTAAGGTCTCATCTCCTGGTCTCTCTCTCTCTCTCTCTCTCTCTCTCTCTCTCTCTCTCTCTCTCTCTCTCTCTCTCTCTCTCTCTCTCTCTCTCTCTCTCTCTCTCTCTCTCAATTCAATCTTGTTTTTATCCTCCTTGTCTTAATTTTATTCCTACCTCCATTTACCTCACTCTCTCCCTCTCTTTATTCTTCCTATCATTCACCATTCTTTTCCCTTACCTTAACTTGCCTTTCTCTTCCCTTCCTTGCACTACATTTAACCTGGAATACATTGCCAACCAACTAAAAAGCTTACAAACAGGAATAAACTTTTCCACACATTTCCTTTCAACAGCCAAGTCTCACATTTCTCCTTTTTTTACGGCGCGACATCTACAGGTAACTTTTATAAACTATTTTGTATACAACACTACAACTACTCTTATTTGCATACGAAAAGCCCAATCACCCTAAACTACCATGAACAATAGCTACGTGGGGTTCGTGTTATATATATTGACTGCATCGGCGGCAGGGTAGGCTTGGCAGGGTACTATGCAAGGTGATGAAGCACGGTAGGGTACGAAAAGACTAGGTATTTAACAGATACGACACGAGTGATTGGGAGCCTGACAGGGTAAAGCGGCAGGGTGGCTAATGGCAGGGTAGCTAACGGTAGGGTACGACTGAGGTACATAGTGAGAGAGAGAGGAGAGAGGGGAAAAAAATAGAGTGAGAGAAAAAAAAACCAGGGTACAGAATAGAAGGTACGAGGAGGAGGAGGAGGGAAAAAACAGGAGA
>JAPQNM010000042.1:4343496-4345996 GCA_029783475.1 Metacarcinus magister
AGGAGGTACTAGTAGAGAGGGAAGAAGGGAAGGGTAGGAAGAGGGAGAAAAGGGGATGGATGTGAGGAGAGGAAGGAGGAGGGGAAAAATGAGAGGGAAGAAAGAGAGGAGAGGGGAGGAGGGGTAGGAGGAGGAAGAGAGAGAGAGAGAGAGAGGAGGTAAAAGATTAATGTGATGAATAAAGCAAATTACGAAAATTAAATTAATGAATATATTATCTCATACAGAAAGAAATATATAAAGAAAATAATGAATCCAGAAAAGAAAATAAAGAAAATTGTGAAGTATAAACAGAACATAAAATGAAAGATAATAAAACAAATAGAGGAGGAAATAGTGGAAGGGAATAAAAGGAATTAAAGGAATAAAGAAGAATAACAAAAAATATACAAAAAAAAGGTAAAATCACTGAACAGAAAAATAAATAGTTCTCTTACTTTTCTTTCTCTTTTTCTCTTTCGTAGTAGTAGTAGTAGTAGTAGTAGTAGTAGTAGTAGTAGTAGTAGTAGTAGTAGTTGTTGTTGTATAAGTAAATAGAAAGAGAGAGAGAGAGAGAGAGAGAGAGAGAGAGAGAGAGAGAGAGAGAGAGAGAGAGAGAGAGAGAGAGAGAGAGAGAGAGAGAGAATGTAGTTAGTTTAGTAATACGTCTTCGCTACATTCAAAAATTTATGATAATGTTCTTATATTGATCATGTTAATGCAGACATTCTCTCTTCTTTCTTTCTTCCTCCACTCTGCAACCCCCACTCTCACTCTCTCTCTCTCTCTCTCTCTCTCTCTCTCTCTCTCTCTCTCTCTCTCTCTCTCTCTCTCTCTCTCTCTCTCTCCTCCTTCTCCTCCTCCTCCTCCTCCTCCTCTTCCAGGTCCAACCTTGGCAAGCCGTCAACAGCCCGTACGCTCCTTATCTCTCTCTCTCTCTCTCTCTCTCTCTCTCTCTCTCTCTCTCTCTCTCTCTCTCTCTCTCTCTCTCTCTCTCTCTCTCTCTCTCTAACATACTCTAGCCTCTACCTACTTCATTTTCACATCCCCTTCCTGCTTCCTTCCTCCTCCTCCTCCTCCTCCTCTTCCTCCTCCTCTTCCACTACCTCCTCTTCCTCTTCCTCCCTTGTGGTAGTCTTGCTAATATACTGAGGATGAGGAGTGGGAAGTGGAGAGGGAGTGGAAATGTGTGTGTGTGTGTGTGTGTGTGTGTGTGTGTGTGTACGTATGTGTGTGTCAGTGAAACAAGTGTGAGGGTAAGTCACTTGAAGGGTGGAGTGGGCAGTGTGGAGGTGCATGCTCAAGGATGTAAGTCAAGGGGGGGGGGGAAGGGGGAGTGTAATAGGGTGATATATTGCAAAGGGTTAAAAAAAAAAAGGGTAAGATTTGTAGGTGACTGGAACGACTGGAATGATTTACTGGAATGACTAATTAGAATACCGGACTAGAATTACTGACTGGAATTATAGACTAGAACGACTGACTGGAATACTGGACTGGTATGAGTGAGTGAGAGAGAATGAGTGAGGCAAGTGTATTAATGAGGGAAAAAAAGTGAGAAAGAAATAAAATGAGAAGGAAAAAAAAAGAGGCAAGGTGGTGCTATGAATGAAAGAAAAAAAAATCATCTTAGGTTTCACAACAAAAAATGGAAAAAAGTGATGGGAGTCTTAAGAAGTTTGAGTGTATGGGATGAGAGGAGAGAAGAGGAAGAGGGGAGGAAGAGAGGGGAGAGAGGAGTAGGTAGAGGGGTCAGTTAGCGTGAAGGACTGAAAGAATACCAACACTAGAATTATGAAGAATGAAGGAATGTATGGTAAAAGGGAAACAGAGTGAAAGGATGAAAGGGAAGGGGAAAGACAAAGGGGGAAGAGTAAGGGGAAGAAGAGTAAGTATGAGGAGAAGGAGGTAATGAAGGAGATATATAAGGGAATGAAAGATAACAAAGAGAAGAGAGAGAGAAATAATAGAGATGCAAGAGATTAGTGAATGAGGCAATAAGGGAAAGAGAAAGAGAGAGAGAGAGCGATGAGAAGAGAATGAGGAAGGGAAAAAAAAAATGATGATAGAGGCACGTGGATGAAAGTGAGGGGAAAGTGAGAATTGACCAGAGAGGAAAAATAGACAGAAGCTTGACAGGAGAGAGTAAGGGGAGAGTGGTAGAGAATAAGAGGGGATGAAAGTACTACAGAAGAGGAACAAAGGTACAATATGAGGGAGAGGAAGAGGGGAAAAGTGGGGATGAAAGAGGGGAAGAAAAAGGTAGGAGAAGATGAAAGAGGGAGGATGAGGTGATGGGAAGACAAAGAGGGGAGGAGAGGGGAGGGGAAAGAGGGGAGAGGAGAGAAGGGGAGGGGAGGAAAGAGCTTCATAGAGAGAGAGAGAGTAAAGAGGGGAAATGTTTACTTCTTCGACCTGTTCTGTTGTTGTTCTCATGTTCAATCTCTCTCTCTCTCTCTCTCTCTCTCTCTCTCTCTCTCTCTCTCTCTCTCTCTCTCTCTCTCTCTCTCTCTCTCTCTCT
>JAPQNM010000042.1:4355996-4378496 GCA_029783475.1 Metacarcinus magister
ATCTCCCATTTATCATTCATCTTCATTCTACTCATTTCCATCTTAATAAGTCTTCATTATTATCCGTCTTTCATTAACTTTCTCCAATCATCTTTAAACTTTTCTTTTCTCTTACACTCTTACATTTCATTCACTAACTTTACAACCATTTATCTCTCTTCGTAGTGCTCGTAGTAACTTTTAAGAGAGTGTAACAGAGATCCAACAGCAATGTAAACAAACACCACCATTCCTTAAGGCTTAGATCCACTCTGTTGTCGTTCCTCCAAGCTTGTTTATTTATGTAGTACGTTCACCACCCTTCGCGTGGGCACGTGGCTCAGTAGCACCACAGAGGGCAAGGAGGGAGGACGCAGCTCACCCTATCTCGTGTAGGAAAGCCATGGGGGGCGTGGGATGGTGAAGGGGGCCGGCGCACGACTAACTCCCAAATATCCTGCATTTTCGGGGGGCGGGGGCAGTGAGGGGGCGGAACCGACTGATGAAGAGAGGAGATTGCAGCGTGTCCTCCTCCCCCGCTGGTCCAGGACACACTGCGGAGGATGCCAGCGAGGAGGAGGAGGAGGAGTAGGAGTAGTAGTAGGAGGAGGAGGATAGGGCCCGCTGCCCCCTCCCAAAACGTTGCTTTGGCCCAGGCTAGGGATTGATTTTCGTGTGATATCTCTGTCTTCCACGCCCTTGCCTTCCTCCTTCCCTCTATCATCCTTCCTCCTCCACTCCTCCTCCCTCCACTCCTTCTCCCTCCTTCCCTCTTTCCTGGCTCCTGTACACTTTTCTCCTCCCCTTCCCTTCCCTCCTCTCCCCTCCTCTCCTCTCTCCTCTCTCCTCCCCCATCCCACGCCCTTCCTTCCTCACTCCCACATACTCCTCCTCCTCCTCATCCTCCTACTACTCCCTCACCGGCTTCTATTCCTTATCTTTCCTTCCTCATACTTCCTATTCTTTATATCCTTTTTATTTTCTTTATCTATCCCTTTTAATATGTCTTCCTATTCCATCACTATTCCTCTTTATTCTCTTTCAAGCCTTCCATATCGCTCCTCCTCCTCCTCCTCCTCTCCTCCTCCTCCTCCTCCTCTCTAATCCCCATGACTGGATATATAATTAAGTGATTATATTATCTTTTTCCTTTTTTCTCTCTCTCTTTTTGCTCTAATTTCAGCCACAGAGTCCTGATTGGAAAGCAAAATTGAGCCTTGGAGATTATATTAAAGATAGAAAAGATAGATAGATAGTGCGATAGATAGATAGATAGATAGTGAATTATTGGATTATTGTGTTGTGATAATACGTCATTGAAATCAATATTGGGTCAATGTATCTGTTTGTGTGTATGTATGTATGTATGTAAGTATGTGTGTATGTATGTATGTATGTCGTATATGTATGAATATAATTATATCTCTCATTTTCACTCCTGTCTCGTTTTGAACTTGTTTTATATTCTTACTCTTCCTCCTCTTCCTCCTCCTCCTCCTCCTCTCTCCTCCTCCTCCTCCTCCTCCTCCTCTTCCTCCTCTTTCACCTAGTTTTCTCTTCCTCATTGACCCGCCCACACACGCCCTTACAACCAGCCAAATCTCTCTCTCTCTCTCTCTCTCTCTCTCTCTCTCTCTCTCTCTCTCTCTCTCTCTCTCTCTCTCTCTCTCTCTGCATTCCACGACTCTGGAAAATCAATCTGATGTCACCATTCTCGTGGAGGTGTTTGTTTCAGCCACGAGGGTGAGGGGGGGGAGGGGGGGAGGGGGGGAGGGGGAGAGGGAGGGGAAGGGGAGGCGAGGGGAAGTTGGGAGGATTCATAGGGACGCAAAGGAAATATGAACTAAGATCACAGTGGGGATGTTGGATGGTGGGGAGGGAGGAGGGGAGAAGGGGGAGAGGGGAGTGAGGGTAAGATACTAGAGGAGGATAGAGAGGGAAATCACGCCTCTGTCGGTGAGGGGAAAATATTCATGGGAAAAAAGTCTATAATAATGTGTGATGATGATGATAATGATAATGATGAAAATGATGATGATGATATACACTATTCTCTCCTCACCCTAACCTACCTACATCTCCCCTCACCTATTCCAATTCTCTTTATTCCTCTACATTCTACCCTTTCCCCTTTCTACGAGGCAAACTTAGTCTCCTCCTACCCATTACCCCTTTGTTTCCCTTCCATTACCCCTTGCACTCCCCTCTCCCAAATTACTCCCCTGCTAACTACTACTCCCTCTCTTATTTTTCCTTTTAATGTTTATCTAAGTTTCCTTTCTTCCTTTCTCTCTATTCTTTTCATCTTCCGTTCCATTTCCTTCTCTTCCTGTTTGTTTAGTCACCTCTCTTCTACTTTTTATCACATCTTCCTTTATTACTATCTTCGTATTCATCTTATACATTCTTCATCTAATTCCTTTCTCATTAAACTCATCTTTCTATTAATTCGCATCCTCTTTCTCTTCCTTCCTTCCCTCCTTCCTTCTTGCATTCTCCACTCCTTTCCTTTCTTCTCTTTCGTAATTACATCTCCTCCTTCACTTGCCCTTCTCTATTTGCATTCAAACATCATTACCATTTGCATTTCCCTTTTCCTCCCCTTCCTCTTTTTTCCCCTTTTCCTACTTACTATACATTCTTCCCTTCCCTTTTTATCTCCCCTTTTCATATCACTGTTACCTTCCTCCTTTAGTTCCTGTCCTGTATCCTTCCTTCCTCCTTCTCCTCCTCCTCTTCCTCCTCCTCCTCCTATACCATCTATCAACCGGTTCTGTTTGTATGTGTGTGTGTCTGGAATGTCTGTGTGTGTGTCTGTTTGTCTGTCTGATTGTGTGTTTGTGTTTGTGCTGGCGAGAGAGAGAGAGAGAGAGAGAGAGAGAGAGAGAGAGAGAGAGAGAGAGAGAGAGAGAGAGAGAGAGAGAGAGAGAGAGAGAGAGAGAGAGAGAGAGAGATTGTAAGTTATCTCTTTCTGGTATATTTTGTGTATTTATGTATATTATGTGAATAACTTATGTGTTCCTGCCTAAGGTTTTCAGAAAAGTTGCATTAAAAATTGAAATAAGAAAAGGAGAGAGAGAGAGAAGATATTTTAAAGAAGAAAATTACGCAGAAGTAAATAAAAGATAAATAAACAACACAAAAGAATAATACTCATAAACAAACAAAAAAAGGACAAAACACAAACTAAGACCAAACAAACAATTTTACAAAACACACACAAAAAAAAACACACACAAACAAAACACACACAAACACACACAAACAAAACACACACAAACACACACAACACACAACCCTTAAAATGCAAATCAAACACGAGTATATCCACAGGTAGAAAAAACGGACACAGGTGAATAACACACACACACACACACACACACACACACACACACACACACACACACACACACACACTTACCTTTGTGCAGATGTTAGCCACGTTGAAGGACATGCAGCCAAGAAACTCACTCCTCCTGTAAGGCAGAACAACAAATAAATGAATAATAATAATAATAATAATAATAATAATAATAATAATAACAGTAAGTATGGTAGTGATGGTGATGTAGTGGTGTTGTGTTGCTGGTTGTGAAAGGAAAATAACAAGGAGGTGGAGGAGGTGAAGGTGAAGGTGGTGGTGGAGGAGGAGCAGGAGGAGCAGGAGGAGGAGGAGGAAGAAGAGGGGGAGGAAGAGGGGGAGGAAGAGGGGGAGGAAGAGGAGGAGGTAAAATCGAAGAAGAAAAAAATAGAAGAAAAGAAGAAGCCAACACATTTACACACACACACACACACACACACACACACACACACACACACACACACACACACACACACACACACACACACACACACATTCGGAAAATCAATCTTCCTCGACCTTCTCTTTATCTCACTGGTGTGATATTCTTTCCAAATTGTCTCATGTCCTACTCTGCATATCTCTCTCTCTCTCTCTCTCTCTCTCTCTCTCTCTCTCTCTCTCTCTCTCTCTCTCTCTCTCTCTCTCTCTCTCTCTCTCTCTCTCTCTCTACCGACCTTTTTCGTCCAGTGTTTAACTTTCCCACTAACTCAATTCAGTATTCTGTGAGAGGGAGTTGAAGTATACATAGCACGGACTCAGTAGTAGTAGTAGTAGTAGTAGTAGTAGTAGTAGTAGTAGTAGTAGTAGTAGTAGTAGTAGTAGTAGTAGTAGTAGTAGTAGTCTGTTTTTACTATATTTGATACTATCTTAAAAATAATACATTAGTAGTAAGTTATATTTACTCGTATGGGTCATTATATATTTACTATTTATTGTATTAATTTTACTATTTTTTTGTTTACTATTTATTATTTATCATTAATTTACTATGGAAGAACATTAAGAACAAACTAACTCACTCTCATTTAAAAACCACGATATTAATCACCCAAAATTAAGCCACAAGTATAGGAGAACATATACAATAAATATAAACTATCCCACATGACAAGATATAGTAGAGAGATAATAAACTAAACCTTAATACACTCACCAAAATTACCTTAAAACATCAATACACATAACATTAAACAAACATTTCCTGCTGAATAAAACACTAAACTCTAATTTCACCAACAAAGCATAATAATAAAAACCATGCAAAAAAAAAAGGAAAAAGAAAAGAAAAGAAAAAAATTGCATGAAATTAATGATGTAGGACAAAGTTGTTAAACCCAAGGGTGAAAATTTCCTTGGAAGTTTAGGTAAAAATACGGAAGCGAGTTTTTACAGGAATGACTTAAGCTGAGAACTGTTTGAGAGCACCAACTTGGAAGATCCATTAACATTAAAGGTGAAGCTCAGGTGGGCACGCTAATTGCCTTTCCGGCCTCAGATAATAATACCTGAGTGCATTGTTGCTGTTCTAATTATCATTATTATTATTATTATCATTATAACCCTCAACCACCATCACCACCTCCAATACTTACTTCCTTAACGTGTCGCGACTCCACACAGACACGAGGAGCCTCTTGTCCAGGTCCTCAGGTAGGAAGTCGAAGGAGAATTTCTGGTCGAAGTGCGGCGAGTTTGTGGCGCGAAGGAGTGGCGTGCGGCAGAAAGTGCGTTCCTCGGAGTCTGGCACCAAGGAGATCTGCAGGAGGGTTGAAGGGTTATTTCTTGTTAGGTTAGGTTAGGTTAGGTTAGGTTAGGTTAGGTTAGGTTAGGTTAGGTTAGGTTAGGTTAGGTTAGGTTAGGTTAGGTTAGGTTAGGTTAGGTTAACGTTCATAAAAAAAATGTATGATAGAATATTACAAAAAAAGGTAAAGTTACGTTAATCTGACGCTTTAACAAAACAGAAAGTGTGCATCTGACAACCACATTCATGACTACAAACTTTTTTTTAGAGTAGGAAGTGTATTTTGAGACAGGTTGCAGGAGGGTGAGAGTCTAAATTCACATACAAAAACAAATGAACATAAAATAATACCACTAACAACCACGCCAAGAAGACACACAATAGAAGACTGTCGCCAAGGAGCTTAGAACACTTTTTTCCCTCTTTCTTTTCTTTTGGAGTGATACAGAATAGGATTACAGACCTAAGACAGCACGGAAAAAAATGAAGGAAGGAGACAGAAGATGCCTTTCTGGGAGCCTGATACCAAAGGATGAGGACAGAGCGGTTTTTTTCCCCTCTTTTTTTTTTTTTTTCTCTCTCTCTCTCTCTCTCTCTCTCTCTCTCTCTCTCTCTCTCTCTCTCTCTCTATCTATCTATCTATCTATCTATCTATCTCTCTCTCTCCTACATAGGCTTAAAGAATGTAGACTAAAAAAGTGTCTAATTAAAATGGCCTAGATATGACAAAATAAAAGTTAAGTCAGGCATGAAGAAGATCCAACGACTTATTTATTTATGAACTTCACTATTAATTTATTCTGATTTTTATTTTATCTATTATTTTTTTCTCCCTCCGTTGCGTGAGAGGATATGAGGACGAGAATTCCACAACATGAGGAGATATTTGAGTTCGTGCGTGAGGCGACATGACAACCCACACATGAAAGAGGATTAAGTCGAAGAAGATGATCATAGAAGGAGACAGGTTGTTTGTGAGGCAGTGGTGGTGGTGTTGGTGGTGGTGGTGGTGGTGGTGGTAATACTCCTCACACTTCCTAGCTGAGCCCTTTAAGCCTTCACTAGATTATAATTCATCACATTATTTAGCGGAGATGAAATTATTTACTACCGGTTGTTCTTCCTGCCTTAATTTGTGACGCTTGGTACAGTGAAATATTAATGACGTATTTCATTAACGTGACGGATGTTTGTGACTGAAATGCACTGAAATATCTTTACTGTAACACTTAGAAAGGCTTAGTGTGTCGTTCTTGTTATATCATCATCACAATCTACTTATTCCACAGTATATCGTAACGTAACTCTAGAATTTGGTAATAAAGTCTACGGTAAAAAGTTAATACACTGGACATATACACTGAAGACGAAATACTGAAACACACATAAGATCACGTTCCCTCCACGCATATCATAAACTTCGTGAATTTAAAACAACAAAGGGAAGAGATTGTGGAATGTAAAGGGTTTTGCATAGAAGAAGAAACATGAATAAAGTGTATGACAAGATGCATGGTAAGACGTATGAGGAAGAGCAGGATATGTATGAAGGAAAGTAAGGCAATACAGGACAGAAAACCGTGGGAAAAAAAAAATACTACATAAGATAAACGTCGAGATGTAAAAATAAAAAAAAATAAAAAAAAATAGATGAATAGAGTATACAAAAAAAATAATAAAATAGTGACTGCTTCATCATATTTCAAGTTTTTTTTCAATGCACCTTCTCTTCTTCCTATCATTCACGCATTATTATCCTCTATCTTTACTATTATTATTCATTATACACTTTACTGACCACAGCTGACACTTAAAATACAATTCCAATCTTTCCTTCCTCGTCCTTCTCCTTTTCCTTCTCCAACCACCTCGTCCTTACCCCTTGAACACTTGAGAAGGAGGAGGAGGAGGAGGAGGAGAAGAAAAGAGGAGGAGGAGAAGAAGAAAGAGGAGGAGCGGCAGATGACCTCCAGAATTAGAATTTAGATTGCTTTGGGAATTTCTTGCTCCTTGTATCCCTGAGGCGTGGGTGGTGTGGGTGGTGTGGGTGGTGTGGGTGGCGTGGAGTCAATGGCTATCTGTACTGTGCCTCCTCCCACGCCTTCTTCCTCTACCAGTGTGCGTCTGTGTCGTGTGCGTGTGCTTCGTGCTTTGTTGTGTATTGTGAGCGTGTTTGTGTTACTGTGTGCGTGTGTGTTACTGTGAGAGAGAGAGAGAGAGAGAGAGAGAGAGAGAGAGAGAGAGAGAGAGAGAGAGAGAGAGAGAGAGAGAGAGAGAGAGAGAGAGAGAGAGAGAGAGAGAGAGAGAGAGAGAGAGAGAGAGAGTGTGTGTGTTACTTACCTTAACATAGGGGTTGCACACACTAGAAAGACGTGATCTTAACTTGCGTGCCTCTATGACTGTAAAGAAAACAAACACACACACACACACACACACACACACACACACACACACACACACACACACACACACACACACACACACACACACACACACAAACATGAATTAATTAATACATTTTGATGAAGGACATGCAAACATAAACATAAATAATAAATCATGGACTCAAATTTTGTTCAGCATCAATCAATATGAAATGAACTAAAACGTTGATAATTAAACAAAACTTGATATCAAACGTTGAGTGAAAATTAAATAGAAAAGCCATTTAGTGCACAGATTGGCATAAAAAAAGGAGAGAGAGAGAGAGAGAGAGAGAGAGAGAGAGAGAGAGAGAGAGAGAGAGAGAGAGAGAGAGAGAGAGAGAGAGAGAGAGAGAGAGAGAGAGACACACACCACACACACACACTTACTATGTATGGTAAGAAGTCCATAGTTTTCGTACACCGCCAGTTTCAGTTGACCTGCGAGGGAGAGGAGAAAGAACACAAGATTAGAACAGTAACAGTAACAGTAACAGGTCACGACAAAGATGTGCTGAGTAATGTTAATCATCATCATCATCATCATCATAATCATCATCATCATCATAGTATAACGTGAGTACTTGATTCTTGATATTTATGTTGGGTATTTATATCAATTTTGTTATTGAGTTTGTTGTTATGGTGGTGGTGGTGGTGGTGGTGGTGGTGGTGGTGGTGGTGGTGGTGGTAGTGTCAAAATCAACTAGATCTAAGATAATAAAAAAAGAAATATAAAAAAAACTACGAGTAATAAGCAGAACGACCTTAAGAAAAAGTACAGTAAAATACAGTACTTGAAAAGATATCCCCACCCCTTCCCCAGCCCCCCCCCCATTGTTAAGCCTCCTTTCAATTACTTTCCTATTAAAGAAAACCTTCCACTGATTAATTCCCTTTCACTGCACGACCAACGTTTTCAATTTCCCTTCCACAAGCTGATGGCAAAGTCAATAATCGATAGAAAATGGAAAAAGGACGATTCTATGTGAAATTACGTTCTGCTGTAATGATGACACAGACAGACAGACAGACAGACAGACAGAAAGAAAAATTAATTGACAGACATACAGACTTACAAACAGAGGTTAACACAAGAAAAACACAGATAAATATAGATAAGAAAATAGATAAATACAGAGAGAGAGAGAGAGAGAGAGAGAGAGAGAGAGAGAGAGAGAGAGAGAGAGAGAGAGAGAGAGAGAGAGAGAGAGAGAGAGAGAGAGAGAGAGAGAGAGAGAGAACAATAAATATGCATCAAGTTAGCACTACTTTGAAGGAAGGTCACGTGGTTTTGGGGTCATAAAACGGAGGGAAACTTGACCTCTGACCCATGACATGGAGGGGGGGAGGGGGGGAGGAGGAAAGAGAGGGAGGGAGAAAAAAAGAGAGAGAGGAAGAGAGGATTTGTGGTTTGGGAAGGATATGGGTTTATGAGAGAGAGAGAGAGAGAGAGAGAGAGAGAGAGAGAGAGAGAGAGAGAGAGAGAGAGAGAGAGAGAGAGAGAGAGAGAGAGAGAGAGAGAGACCTTGCATCGATTTTCTACTTTCTTTTCTTAACTTATTTATGTCTCCTTGAATCTGTGTGTGACGAGGAGAATAAATAATGCTGAGAACACACACACACACACACACACACTCTCTCTCTCTCTCTCTCTCTCTCTCTCTCTCTCTCTCTCTCTCTCTCTCTCTCTCTCTCTCTCTCTCTCTCTCTCTCTCTCTTAGCACTTGGATATTTAATTCTTCTTAATCTTCATCATCCTCCTCGTAAATCCTTCTTTTCCTCTCTCTCTCTCTCTCTCTCTCTCTCTCTCTCTCTCTCTCTCTCTCTCTCTCTCTCTCTCTCTCTCTCTCTCTCTCTGGAAAAGCTGAAAAATGAATGAAGGAAGACGTAATGTGGAGGAAACCTTATACCTTAGAGGAGGAGAGGAGGGGAAGAGGAGGAGAAGGAGGTGGAGGAGTAGGAGGAGGAGGAAGAAGAGGAGGAGGAGAAGGATGTGAAAGAGAGAGGAAGAGAAACAAAGGTGATTTAGACTTAAGAAAAACATCAAATTCTGTAAAAAAAAAAAAAAAACTTAATCTACATGAATATATAATTTGCTTACCATCATTAATATTAAGAGATCCTAAAAAAAATAACTAGCTAGAACTACTACTACTACTATTACTCTTACTACTACTACTACTAAATTGTTGTAAGAATTTCCCTCACCACCACCACCACTATCACCATAATGATGAATAAATACTATAATAATAATCATATATATATATTTTTTTAATGCTTGATATTATAGTAATGATGAAACCGAGTCCAGATTCGTGTTCAGCATGACTGGAAACCTTTATGTAGAAATTTTCATGAAATTCCGAGGTGTGGAAATTTTCATGAAATTTCGAAGGGTACCACCTAAGATTTTTTGGCAGAAATCATGTATTTTGAAATAACTCGAAAACTATGAAGTTTACGTAAAAAAAGTATATAATATAAAAGAAAGAGCAGGACACGGCCGTTCTTTTGAGCTATAGTGATATGGAATTGGAACATATGTATAGATGTAACAATTGAAAAAAGAAAACATTAATTTTGTTCACAATAATTAACTTTTCTCCAAAGGTATAATAGATATTGGAAATGTGATGACATCAATCGATAGATCTTTTCAAGCTGCATAACTTTGTATATAATCCTTTTTCCTGTAAGAGTAATAGTTTCGTAGTAAAATGGCAAAAACATATTCGACCTCAATCCTGGTGGACATTTTCGGACCACAAAATCAAAAATTCCTTACCGTCACAGATACGTGGAAAATGACTTCAATAAAACTTTTAGATATTCCAATTTACAGTAAAATTAGTTCAAAAAGTTGTCGTGTATGACAAACAGTTTTAACGGCAGTAGCAAAAAACCTTCTACCCTATACCTGCACGGGTTAAGGGGGGAAGGGGTTAATGAAGAAAATAAGTTCAGATTCGTGTTCAGCATGACCTAAAACATCATTGTAACAATTTTTATGAGATTCGGTGTTGTGTTTCCGCGGCGCACAGCAAGAGTAACCATCAGTAAAAGAGTGAGGTTAGGTTAGCTGTGGTGCCACATCTATTACTAAACCGGACCAAATACCATACACACTCGCTAATATTATATACTATACTACTATAGTACTATACTAATACTATATATACTATACTACTACATTAAGTAAGAAAGAATGTAGGACAGAGAGCGGAGAGATAAGGAGGTATAAGAGAGGGAAGGGAGGAGGAATAAAGGGGAAAGAGGAAGGAGAGGGAAGAGAGAAGAAAGAAAGGGGAGAGAGTAGGGAGAGGGGAAGGAGGTAGAGGTGGTAGGAAGGGAGAAGGAAGAAAGGGGAAAGAGAAGGGAAGGAGGTATAGGATGTAGGAAGGGAGAAGGAAGAAAGGGGAGAGGGAAGGGAGAGAAGACACCGAGATTCTCCCTCCACTTCCTGTTTCGCAACGGCCGCGCGTGTCTGTGTTTTGGTAAAGTAACCGACTTGAGAAGAGGAGGAGGAGGAGGAGGAGGAGGAGGAGGAGGAGGAGGAGGAGGAGGAGGAGGAGGAGGAGGAGGAGGAGGAGGAAGAAGACAGTGGGAAATGAAGAGAGAGGTGAATAACGGCTGACAGGTAGCGATGGTAAGAGAGAAAATGAGAGAGAGAAAGAGAGAAAGAGAGAGAGAGAGAGAGAGAGAGAGAGAGAGAGAGAGAGAGAGAGAGAGAGAGAGAGAGAGAGAGAGAGAGAGAGAGAGAATGGCAAAGGGAGAGAAAATTTCGTTGTGCTTCCATTCCTCCTTGTCATATGAGACTGGAGTATCGAAGAAGAGGAGGAGGAGGAGGAGGAGGAGGAGGAGGAGGAGGAGGAGGAGGAGGAGGAGGAGGAGGAGGAGGAGGAGGAAGAATAATAAATAAGCAAACAGATGTCTTGGATACCTCTTGAGCCTACCGTGAGAGTATCTGTTGAACTAGTGCTAATAAGAGAGGATAGAACAGGATAAGGCTTCTCCCCACCCACCCATCTATACTGTTGATATAAAAAAAGCCATTAGGAAAATAGATTAAAAAAAATAGTAGTAAATAGTTAAACAGGAAACATGGAAATTTAACTAAAAGAGAATGAAAATAAATTAATAAACTACTCGTATTTACCGTTAGAGAAGGAGGAGGAGGAGGAGTTAGGTACATCAGGATGAACTTACTCAAAGTTTGCTACGTTAACGGATAGTATTTTAGTTGTGGATTGGCTTCTAAATATTTGTCAAGTCTATTTTTGAACGTAGTAATTGTTTTACTGTCGACGACATTGGCGGGCAGGGAGTTCCAAACGTTAACGATCCGATTGAAAAAGAAGTGCTTGGCTTTGTTTGATGTGAATCTTTTACCAGTAATCTTAAAAGAATGATGTCTTCTTGTTATATTGGATCAATCAAAAGTAATGTAATCGTCTGTATTGATATTATTGAATCCTTTGATTATCTTGAACATTTCAATGAAATCCCCTCGCATCCTTCGTTTCGGTGGTAATGGCAGGTTAAACATAACTTATTGCCAGTATTAACCCTTACACTGCCGAGGTCTTTTCTAAGTGTTCGATTTATAAATTTTTAAAAAAATTATGATTTTATTCAAATTTTTCTTATTAATGATATAAATAAATATTAATGATAAAAATAAATAATAATGAAAAAAATAAATAATAATGATAAAATTAAATATTAATGATAAAAATAAATATTAATGATAAAAATAAATATTAATGATATAAATAAATATTAATGATAAAAATAAATAATAATGATAAAAATAAATAATAATGATAAAAATAAATATTAATGATAAAAATAAATATTAATGATAAAAATAAATATTAATGATAAAAATAAATATTAATGATAAAAATAAATATTAATGATAAAAATAAATATTAATGATAAAAATAAATATTAATGATAAAAATAAATATTAATGATAAAAATAAATAATAATGATAAAAAATAAATATTAATGATAAAAATAAATATTAATGATAAAAATAAATATTAATGATAAAAATAAATAATAATGATAAAAATAAATATTAATGATAAAAAATAAGTAATAATGATAAAAATAAATAATAATGATAAAAATAAATATTAATGATAAAAATAAATATTAATGATAAAAATAAATATTAATGATAAAAATAAATATTAATGATAAAAATAAATATTAATGATAAAAATAAATAATAATGATAAAAATAAATATTAATGATAAAAATAAATATTAATGATAAAAATAAATATTAATGATAAAAATAAATATTAATGATAAAAATAAATATTAATGATAAAAATAAATATTAATGATAAAAATAAATAATAATGATAAAAATAGATATTAATGATAAAAATAAATATTAATGATAAAAATAATTATTAATGATAAAAATAAATATTAATGATAAAAATAAATATTAATGATAAAAATAAATAATAATGATAAAAAAAAATAATAATGATAAAAATAAATAATAATGATAAAAATAAATATTAATGATAAAAATAAATATTAATGAGGAGGAGGAGGAGGAGGAGAAAAGAGGCGTGTTAATAGAATCCTTCTCTCTTCACCACTATTTGTCAGTTGCTGTCAACCTGTCAACACTTTCATTACTACTACCACAACCACAACCACAACCACAACCACCACGACCATCACCACAACCACTACCACCACCACCACCACCACAGCCACCACCACAATGTTCATCTTTAACTCACCACAATTACTAGTTTTCACACACACACACACACACACACACACACACACACACACACACACACACACACACAGAGTAAATCCTTCTAAATGATTAACTGGAAACGATTTTTTTCCAACATGTCTTAAGATTAACCTTAATTATTAGTAAATGAGAAGATAATGAGAAAAAATAGGAGGAGGAGGAGGAGGAGGAGGAGGAGGAGGAGGAGGAGGAGAAGGATTTGAAGCTGTCAAGATTACAACGTCTACAACACTCATTACTCTCCTCCTCCTCCTCCTCCTCCTCCTCCTCCTCCTCCAAGGTTTACGAGGGGAAATGGAGGTTTTCACGAAGGGGAGTCCTGACCACACCTTATTCCCCCTCCATTCCCCTCTCTCACACCCATTCCACATTCCCCTTCCCTTCCCTATCACCCCTTCCCCTTATCTCCTCCACCTATAAATTGAATCCCCATCTCTTTACTCACACCTATCTAAGTCCCCATTCGTCTCTTCCTCTTCTTCTTCCCCATCACTATTTCTTCCCCTCTCCCATTACTCTAATTACTATTACTCCCATCCTTCCCATCATGAGGAGGAAGTGAAGGGGAAAAATAGGGGGAAAATCCACACCACAACCCAAGGAGGGAAGGGAAAAATGAGGGGAAGAGGAAGGGGAAGAGGAAACGAGAAGAGAATACCGTGGGAAAACTGTTAAAAAAAAAATAAAAGAAAGTTA
Source organism: Metacarcinus magister (assembly GCA_029783475.1). NCBI lineage: Eukaryota > Metazoa > Arthropoda > Malacostraca > Decapoda > Cancridae > Metacarcinus > Metacarcinus magister. The sequence continues at coordinate 4,370,001 of JAPQNM010000042.1, forward strand.
GGTGAAGGCAGCGGAAGAGGAAAAAAGAGGAGGGTGTGAGGGGAGGGCGCAGAGGGGAGGAAAGAAGGAGAAAAATGGAAAAAAGAGGGGAAAGGGAGGAAGGCGAATGCATGTGAAGGAAAGACGAGTGAGACTTGGAACAGGGAAAAGGAAAAATATGAAGGGAAGAGAGGAAATATAAGGAGAGAAGGATTGAGTAAAAGAAAGAAGGAAAAGGAGTGAGTGAAAGAGGAGGAAGAAATGATTCGTAGAAGGAAGGAAGGAAGGAAGGAAAAAAGGAAAGAAGGAAGGAGGGATAAATGGAAGAAAAATGTTGAGAGAAAGAAGGATGATAAAATTATACATCAAATAAAAGAAGATAATGAATACAAACAATATATAGAAACAAAGTAAATTAACACGTTTGAATAATGAAGAATAATGAATGAAAAGGAGAAAAAGTAGATGACAAGAAAGAAGGGAATAACAGTGACATACAAATAAGAATGACGGTAGGAATGACAGAATAGGGAATAAGGAACAAGGGAGAATAAAGTAGAAAAATGGAGAAAAGAGAGATAGATAAATAGATAGATAGATAGATAGATAGAGACTGATATTTCTCTCTCTCTCTCTCTCTCTCTCTCTCTCTCTCTCTCTCTCTCTCTCTCTCTCTCTCTCTCTCTCTCTCTCTCTCTCTCTCTCGGAATTTCTGATCCCTTCATATACAGACAGACACACAAAAAGATGGACAGACAAGCAAGCACAAAGAGCGGACAAAAGAAGAATGGCAGCCACACACACACAGGCAGAGAGAGAGAGAGAGAGAGAGAGAGAGAGAGAGAGAGAGAGAGAGAGAGAGAGAGAGAGAGAGAGAGAGAGAGAGAGAGAGAGAGAGAGAGAGATGAAGACGGAGCTAATAAGATGTGTAGTATATATTTAAAGACATAATAGCAAGTAATTGAACAGTAACAAATGACATTAACACACATTAAAATCAACAAATAAAATGAACAAATCAAACTTCACAATAATAATAATAATAATAATAATAATAATAATAATAATAATAAACGTAACAATAATACCACCAACATCAAAATACTTCGTTCATTTACACCAGCTCACCATCCTAGTTTAAGAGAGCGAACCATTTTGAAACACGTGACGCCCATTGTGAAGAAAATGACAAGACTTATTACCTTTCCTGTCTGTTCTGATCCTTTCCCTCTCTCCCCTCTCTCCCCTCTCTCCCTCTCTCTCTCCCTCTCCCTCTCTCTCTCCCTCCTACATCCGCTGCCGTTACTCCCTCAAGACCTATCATGAAACAAATCTCAGAGGCCTATGTGAGAGAGAGAGAGAGAGAGAGAGAGAGAGAGAGAGAGAGAGAGAGAGAGAGAGAGAGAGAGAGAGAGAGAGAGAGAGAGAGAGAGAGAGAGAGAGAGAGAGAGAGATTAGAAGAGCTCCCCCGTAAAGTTCGTGCCATATTTCACATTTTTTATGACATATAATTACGTAGTTCTACAGTTTTCTCTAAAATTCTATAATCTGCTTAATTTCTCTCTCTCTCTCTCTCTCTCTCTCTCTCTCTCTCTCTCTCTCTCTCTCTCTCTCTCTCTCTCTCTCTCTCTCTCTCATTCTGTGCTTGCTGTCATTTCCCCTCCTCCTCCTCCTCCTCCTCCTCCTTTTACTCCACTAATCTCTTCCCCCTCCCCCCCCACCCCCCTTCAAGCCTAGCGGTAGGTATTGAGGCATCAAAGGCACAACGGAGAGAAAGAGTGAGGGAGTGAGGGAGGGGAGGGAGGGAGGGAAGGAGGTGGAAAGGGAAATATGGAAGGCACGTAGGAAGGAAAAGAAGAAAGGAAGGAAGGAAGGTAAGAAAACAGGAAGGAATGGAGGAGAGAATAAAAGAAAAGGGGAAGGAAGAAATAAGGAAAAAAAAATAATATCAATGGAAACTTGAAATCAGAGGGAAAAAAAGGGAACATATTTTTCTTATTAGTTTCCCTTCCAGTAAAAAAAAACCTAATCCATTTTCTTTTCATCTTCATATTTTTAGTATAAACACGCGTTAAAAGAGAGAGAGAGAGAGAGAGAGAGAGAGAGAGAGAGAGAGAGAGAGAGAGAGAGAGAGAGAGAGAGAGAGAGAGAGAGAGAGAGAGAGAAAGAGAGAGCAGCCGTGTGAATATCCAGTAGCCTTCAAAAGAGAGGAAGGAGGCGTGAGAAGAAGGAGAATGAAGTGACCAATGAGAGAGTTCTTAGCGGAGACAGCCAACCAATAGGAAACACGGAAGCCGGTGTATGCCAAGAGGGGAGGGCCAATCAGATTGCTTCGTGGAGGAGGTCGTTATCGGCCTATCACACGTCTCCTAGGACCTTGTTAGCATATGAAGGAGGAGGAGGAGGAGGAGGAGGAGGAGGAGGAGGAGGAGGAGGAAAAGGAGAAGAGAGGAAAATGAGGAAATAAGAATATTGAATAGAAGATGAGAAAGGCCAGCAGGGAAGAGTAGTAGTAGTAGTAGTAGTAGTAGTAGTAGTAGTAGTAGTAGTAGTAGTAGTAGTAGTAGTAGTAGTAGTAGTAGCAGCAGTAGGAGAAGAGAAGAATAGGAGAGAAATAAGATAGACGTAGAGAAGAACAGTGACACGAGGAGAGAAAACAAAGAGAGGAGGCAGGGAGGAGAGGAGGTAAGAATGGAGACAAACGAAAGGGAGGGAAGGAGAGAAGAAAGGAGAGAGAGAGAGAAAACAGGAAAATTGAAAGCCATGTAATACTCGTGTAAATCTATGAAAAGAAATCGCCTTTACCTCCTCCTCCTCCTCCTCCTCCTCCTCCTCCTCCTCTCCTCCTCCTCCTCCTCCTCCCCTTGGTCAGCGAAGGTTCGGTAATCTCTGTAAATCCGTAGACTGAACCAAAATGTCTCTGACCGGATTACGAATACGTGTAATGTCTTTGTTCCGATTACGTGGAGGAGGAGGAGGAGGAGGAGGAGGAGGAGGAGGAGGAGGAGGAGGAGGAGGAGGAGAGAGGGTGTTGTGTGTCTAGTAAATATTTGTGATTGTTGCTGTTAGTGTTTTCGAGAGAGAGAGAGAGAGAGAGAGAGAGAGAGAGAGAGAGAGAGAGAGAGAGAGAGAGAGAGAGAGAGAGAGAGAGAGAGAGAGAGAGAGAGAGAGAGAGAGAGAGAGAGAGAGAGAGTTGACCTCCCCCCCCCCAAGAGTCTCTTTCATCTCTCATATTCAACATCATTATTTTCAATCTGTATTCGTCTTCTTCATTCTTTCCTCCAATATTTTCTTCACTCCAATTTTTTTTGTTATCGATCATTGATAATTATTCTTAGTTTTATATTCTTTCTTTCATTTTTCTTTATCTATATTTTCATTATTTATTTTTTATTTCCTTCTTGTTGATCCACTTTTATCAATCTACTTCGATTTCATATATTTTTTTCTTCTCCTTTCTTTATCTATCATTATTGCTATTTACTCATTTATTCTATTTTGTTTTCTATTTCTCTTTTTGTTATTCCTTCCTTCATGTTTCTCCCATTTCTCATTCTTGTTTTTATTCCTCTACACTTTCCATTATCATTTATTATCGTTATTCTTACACTGTTGTCATTTATCATAATTTCTTTACGTGTTTATCATACATCTTTATTATCTTTTTATTTTTCCCATCCTTCTATTCATTATTTATCATTACTTCACTATTTTGCACTTCTTCCTCTCATTTATCAAGCTCTCTTTCCACTTCCATTTTCATAACCATTCATCATTCTCACTTTCCATCCCATTGCAATGCTTTTATCACTTCCCTTTTCTTCTTCCATTTTCATCATTCTATTTGTCTCTTATGTATCATTCATATTCTCTCTTTTTTTTCCCCTTTGCTAACCTTTCTTTCATTATTTTATTTTTCTTACGTTTATTCCTAGTTTTTCTCTTTTTTTTCACTTTTCTACCCCTTATTTCCCCCCTTGTTTCCCTCCCTTTGTTTCCCTTTGTCATGGTTTACTCAGCCCTTCCGTGTTAGGTAGTTTTCCGCCTCAACTTTTGGGGAGTTACGAGTACAGGTAACTTTAACACCTGTCCAATGAATTCTCTTTACTTTTTTTTTGTATTTTAGTATCATTAACCACTCTATGTAGCATTCAATTTACGTGTTTTTCTCTCTAACTATATTTCTCTCTCTCTCTCTCTCTCTCTCTCTCTCTCTCTCTCTCTCTCTCTCTCTCTCTCTCTCTCTCTCTCTCTCTCTCTCATATACACTTACTCTCCCTTTAGTCACCCTATAAATTCACCCTGTCACATACACCCTACACCTTTATCTCCCCTTTCCTCCCCTTTCCTCCCCTTACCTCCCCTTACCTCCTCATCCTCACCTCCTCTTCCCCTCCACCATACACTTTGTATTACCAAACTTTCAATTACTCGAAAATGTACACTCTCTCTCTCCCCCTTCTCTCCTTCCCTTCCCTTCCATCACCTCTCTTTCTACCTCCACCCACACACCCTGTCCCCCCCCCCACTCTGACAGTCCCTCACCCCCCCATTAAGGCTGTCATTTGACCCCCTACAAATCTCAAAATTCCACTAAGACTCAGAGGCTGTCAGTGGCTTAATGCACTCCCTCCCCTCCCTTTACCCTCCCTTTCCCTCCCCTTTCCCCTCACCCTACCTCCCACTACCTCCCTCCCTCCCTCAGTGGTCATGCCTCACCCTACCTACCCTACCCTACCCTTACCTTCCTCCCACACCATCCCCTCACTTTCCAGCCTCCCTCCCTTCCCTCCTCCCCCTTCCTTGACCATCCCTCACTAGCCTATACCTTCCTTTCCCACACCACGCCCCTCCCTCCCTCCTCTCATGTCCCTCACCTTTCCTCTCATGCATTACCTAAACCTCTCCTCCCTCCTCCTCCTCCCTCTTCCCTCTCCCTTTCCCACCTTCCCTCCATTCTAACCTCTCACTCAATCATCATCTCTCTTATACCTCTCTTCCCCCCTCCTTTCCTCCCTCCCTTCTTCCCTCCATCATCAGTCAATATCACGATCTCCCTCCCCCTTTCTCCCTCCCTCCCTCCCTCCCTTACCTCCATTTATACTCCTAATGCGAGAAATAGAACACGAAAAGGTATTATTTGTGTAATTTAAGGATATAAAAGGAAGATAAAAATTACATGGTATTTGAAAACGAAAATAAAACTTTAAATAGAACTTAGGATGGACCCCCAAACTTTCCCTCCTTTCCTTCCTCCTTTCCTTTCCTTCTCTCCCTTCTTCCTTTTCTTCTCTCCCTCCTTCACATCCTTCTGTCCTTCCTTCTCTCCCTTTCTCCCTTATTCCCTCCTTCCCTCCGTAACACAAAGACATAAGCTCCTCAATGCCTTAATTTGTGTTCCTGTTCCTTACATTTTGTGCATTCAGAAGATTGTTTCTACTTGTGTTTGTGTCTTTGTTCTCTCTCTCTCTCTCTCTCTCTCTCTCTCTCTCTCTCTCTCTCTCTCTCTCTCTCTCTCTCTCTCTCTCTCTCTACTATTTTTTCGGTATAATTCCATTCATTATCATTATTATTTCTATTATTGTTATGATGATGATGATGATGATGATGATGATGATGAGGAGGAGGAGGAGGAGGAGAAGGAGGTGAGGGATGGAGGTAATTTTCCCTTCCCTGACGTAGGCATCACCACCTTTTACCTCCACCTGTAATTACACTGTGGTCATTATCCCGAGAGAGAGAGAGAGAGAGAGAGAGAGAGAAAAAAAAAAAAGAAGTTATATCACTATCTCTTCCTCCTACTCATTTTCTCCCTTCCCTGCTTCTCTCTTTCCCTATCACCTCTTCTTCTTCTTCTTCCTCCTCCTCCTCCTCTTTCAACAAGGCGAGAACAGAGCCATTAAAAAACTTTACATTCCTCCACCTCTCTCTCTCTCTCTCTCTCTCTCTCTCTCTCTCTCTCTCTCTCTCTCTCTCTCTCTCTCTCTCTCTCTCTCTCTTTAGTTTACTCCTTTCTCACTCATCATTCCATTTCTCCCTCTCTCCAGCTCTCCTTCACTCCCTCTCTCCTGTCCTCCACCTCTTCTTTCCTCCCTCTCTCCTTCCCTCCCTCACTCCTTCCCTCCATTCCTCTAACTGACCGGGTTTTCCATCAACGTCACGGAATGGATGGGAAAATGGGAAACAGAAATGGGTAAGGGAGAGGAGGGGAAAATATAAGAATTAGTCGATACACGAAAGGTGACCAAGAGATTTCCAGAGTAAGGACACGGAAAAGGAAATAAATGTATATAGAAGAACAGGAGGAAGAGGAAGAAGAGAAGGAAGAGAAGGAAGAGAAGGAAGAAGAGGAGGAAGACATTACCAATACGTAGAAATGAGATTGACTTTAATAAGAAGATAGATATTTGAATATTATGCAAATAAAAACAAATAGTTATAGAACAAACAATAACTATGATTTTTATGCTATGATATATGAGAAAAAAATTAAGTATCTAAGTATTCATTCATTAATTTTTGTTAGTAAATAGAAATAAAAGGAAATTGAATGATAAAAAATAGATATATATAAAAGGAAAATAAATAGAAGGAACACAAGGAAAGGAAGAAAGGGATAATGACAATGATAAAGGAAGATGAAAAGGAGAAAGGAAGAGTATCTGTATTCTCTCTCTCTCTCTCTCTCTCTCTCTCTCTCTCTCTCTCTCTCTCTCTCTCTCTCTCTCTCTCTTTCTCTCTAAATGGGTTTCAGATGGCGGGTTCGACAGGACAAGGAGAGCAGCAGGAGGGAGGGAGATAGATAAAGGAGGGGAGAGAGAGAGGAGGGAGAAGAGAGAGAGAGGAGTGAGGGGAAAGGGACAGAGGGGAGAGTGTGTGTGTCAAAGACCTGATGTGATGGAGGGGAAACGTTTCTGATATAAAAGAAAAAAATGTCAAACGTTTTGCTCTATTTATTTATTTATTTTTTTCTCCAAGATGTGTTGAATGTAATGTGTGTTTGTGTTGTTTATCCTGATTTGTTTATTTATTGTTTATGTATTAAGTTAGTTGGTTAGTTAAATAGTTTGTTTGTTTGTTGTTTGTTTGTTATAATTTGGTTTAACTCTTTATTGTTTAATCTATCAGTTTATCTATTATTTATTTGCTTGTTAATTTATTGATTTGTTTTACCGAATTGATTTTACCGAGTGTAAAAAAAATTGTGCGTTAAAAATATTTCCTGTTGTTTCCTTTTTTCTCTGTAACAATTCACTTTTTTTACATTTATTTACATTCTCTATTTGCATTTCAGTCATCACTTTACTGTATTTTTTCACACTTTCAGTCAACTATTTTTTACCAACTCTCTCTCTCTCTGTCATTTATTTTCTCTCTTCTATTTCTATATCTCCCTCTACACACACACACACACACACACACACACACACACACACACACACACACACACACACACACAGGTTGCTCTACCCCCAAATTAGCCTCATTGAAGAGAATGGGTTGAGGGCAATTATCATGACCAGACCACCCAGACAGAAGGAGAGAGAGAGAGAGAGAGAGAGAGAGAGAGAGAGAGAGAGAGAGAGAGAGAGAGAGAGAGAGAGAGAGAGAGAGAGAGAGAGAGAGAGAGAGAGAGCATATTCGACAACTCAACAAAGGGCAATAGTAATTATTCTTATTGTGCTTGCATACATACACACACACACACACACACACACACACACACACACACACACACACACACACACACACACACACACAACCATGGCTCTACAAATACAGTATACCCCTTGCCTATGTGAAAGAGAGAGAGAGAGAGAGAGAGAGAGAGAGAGAGAGAGAGAGAGAGAGAGAGAGAGAGAGAGAGAGAGAGAGAGAGAGAGAGAGAGAGAGAGAGATGTCTTATGGTGCAATTAAGGGTGGAGTGAAGGTATGAAGGTATGGGGAGGGAGGGAGGGAGAGAGGGAAGGAGGGAAGGAGGGAGAGAGGGAGAGAGAGAGAGTGAGAGAGAGGGAGGGAGGGAGTGAAGCGAATTGGCAGCCATGACGAAATATTCAAAAGCGACACCGACATAGAAATATTTGAAGATAGCATAGAGAGAGAGAGAGAGAGAGAGAGAGAGAGAGAGAGAGAGAGAGAGAGAGAGAGAGAGAGAGAGAGAGAGAGAGAGAGAGAGAGAGAGAGAGATAAGTAGATAACATAAGGCTAAGATAGAGAGAAAGGGAGACAGAGATAGATATGGAAGGATGAGTGGATTGAGGGAGGAAAAGGAGGAGGAAAAGGAGGAAGAGAAGGAGGAGGAAAAGGAGGAGGAAAAGGAGGAAGATTACAGGTACCCAAAAGAAGGGATTTAAGGGGAAACAGACAAACAGACAAACAAACAAACATGACGTGAACAAACACACCTGACGCTTCCCTGGTGGAGATAATAATAATAATAATAATAATAATAATAATAATAATAATAATAATAATAATAATAATAATAATAATAATAATAATAATAATAAAAAAGAA
>JAPQNM010000042.1:4380996-4433496 GCA_029783475.1 Metacarcinus magister
GGAAGAGAAGAAGAAAAGGAGAAACAGGAAGAAGATAAGGAAACACAATAACAAACAGATAAAACAGATGCATTAAACAGGTGTTATTTTCCTCTTGTTCTCACCTTTCATTCCTTATCTAACACGTTCTTTAGTATAGTTGTATAGTTTAACCCTGAGGCGAACACACACACACACACACACACACACACACACACACACACACACACACACACACACACACACACACACACACACCACTACCACTGTTTCCTCACCTTACCCACGGCTCTTTCTTCCCTCAGGTGTCATCCTAAAGTACTCATTTACCCATTAGTCTAAAGATCTTATTTAAGGACCAAACTACTTCCATTTACCTGTCCAAAAAGAAATCTTAATCAACCTAACCTGGTATATTTTTTTTTCTCCTTTGTGTTCCTATGTATAACTTCTTCACATTTACTAACTTATTTATAGTTCTCATATATCGACTAATCTGGCTCACCTTTACTGACTCACCTGAACTCATTAACTAATCTTACTTTTTTCTTATCCTCCCAATCAAGGCAAGACCAGCTATTTTCCGATCAATTCTTAACACTCATTCCTGGTTTTATTTCCATTTTCTATGTATATTTAAAACCTCTTTTACCGACCAGTCCAGTGAAGTTGTTTTTAATGGCTGGCTATGTTGGTTGAGGGTTCAGTACTTTCACTTGCATTCGAACCCAGGTATGTATGTATGTATGTATGTATGTATGTATGTAGTATGTATGTATGTATAAATTACCAAACACGTTATCACTCTACCAAGTCATCAATGTAATTACCAGGAACATGAACTAAATAAAATACAATAAATAAAATAAAAATGAAAGAATACAAAGAAATGAGATAAACAGATAAAAAAAAAATTGAGAATAGAGATACATGATAAAAGGGTAAAGAATTATATAACAAGAAATATAATAACAAAACGTGGGAGGAGGAATTACGATGATAAACGTAGAAAAACAGACGTAAAACAGAAAAGAACAATAAAGTTAAGGAAACGTAAAGAGATACACCAGAGGTTATATGTACCATCTGGAACAGGCCACAAGAGGAAGAAGAGGAGGAGGAGGAGGAGGAGGAGGAGGAGGCAAGGGAGGCAGTGTGGGAATGAGGGAGGGATGGAACGAGGCAAGGACGGAGGGAGGGAGAGAGGAAGGGAGATAAAGATGGCTAATGGAAAACGAGTGAGAGAAGAAACAGAGATAAAATAAAAAGTTTGAGAGGAGGAAAAGAGGAGAATAGAAGAAAAGGGAAATAAAAAAAAGGGAAGAAAGAAAGATGATGAAGGATAACGTAAGGAAAGAAAGAAAAGAAAAAAAGTCTAGTAAATGCATGGACTCTGCGTGTGCGTGTGCGTGTGTGTGTGTGTGTGTGTGTGTGTGTGTGTGTGTGTGTGTGTGAATATTTAACGTAATTGTCAGTGGGAAGGTAACACGCCGACGAGAAACCACGAAGAGGGGGAGGAAAGGAGGCTGTAAAGAGGAGGAGGAGGAGGAGGAGGAGGAGGAGGAGGAGGAGGAGGAGGAGGAGGAGGAGGAAGAGGAGGAAAACATGTTGAGGAAAAATAAATCTGTGGTATAGCTAAGGAGGAAAATTTGGGGGAATGCGATGGAGAAAAATAATTGTTGGTGGTGGAGGAAAAGACAGGAAAGGGATATGCTAGGAATTAGTTGAAGAGGTGAAATGGGGAGTGTTTGGGATGGGAGGAGGTGGAAAGGGGGAGATGGAGGAGGAGGTGGAGGAGGGGGACTAAATGGGTGAATGAGGTGGAAGTAGTGAGGGGAGGAATAGGGGAAAGGGGGAGATAAAAGGGAGGATGAGGAGAAATGAGAGGAAAGTAGAGGAGTGGAACAGAGTGAATCGAGTAAAAAGTTTAAAATGGAAAGTTTGTGGAGGGGAAAAGAGGGGAAAAAAGGGGAAAATTAAGGGGAAAGGTGGACAAACCGTAAGTAAATAAGGGAGATGAAGTGGCAGGTGAAGGAGTGGCTGATGGAGAGACGTGGAAGGGGAGATAGGGAGATGAGGTGAGGGAGATAAAGGAGGGAGGTGAAGGGGGAGGTGGAGGGGTAACAAAGAGCAATTTCCTTTAACCACAGCAAATAACGTCCCACACCAGGATACCCTCAGGCAATGTGGTGGGAGGAGGAGGAGGAGGAGGAGGAGGAGGAGGAGGAGGAGGAGGACAGGTTCTCTTCCATATTACTATTCTCCTGTACCTTTCTTATTCTGTCTCCTCCTTCTCCTCTTCCTCCTCCTCCTCCTCCTCCTCCTCCAACCATCGTAAATCTGCTTCAAACACCATAGCACACACACGCATACGTGCACACACAAACGCACACAGAAGCATAACACTTACTTGCCTGAGGTGACTGTGTGTGTGTGCGTGTGTGTGTGTGTGTGTGTGTGTGTGTGTGTGTGTGTGTGTGTGTGTGTGTGTGTGTGTGTGTGTAAACACTGGTCGGCTTGTGTTGATGTTGGCCGTAAATATTCTTGTAAACCTTAACTGACAAATAGAGAGACAACGAGAGAGAGAGAGAGAGAGAGAGAGAGAGAGAGAGAGAGAGAGAGAGAGAGAGAGAGAGAGAGAGAGAGAGAGAGAGAGAGAGAGAGAGAGAGAGAGAGAGAGAGAGAGAGAGAGAAACATATCACAACTTTAAGACAAAACAACAACACCAAACAAAAATAACGGAACAAATGGCACTCACTTTGGCTGGGAAAGTGGCATTTGTGATGATGGTGGTGGCAATTTGGATGTGTGTGTGTGTGTGTGTGTGTGTGTGTGTGTGTGTGTGTGTGTGTGTGTGTGTGTGTGTGTGTGTGTGTGTGTGTGTGAACAGGACTTATGACAGGTACTCACCCTTGCCCTGCAGTACTTCGCCGGCGCGATACTTCTTTCCCACCCTGCGCCTTGCTCTGCCCCTCTGGCTCCCCTCGCACAGGGAGCCGCTCGCCCCGTTTTTTGACCCTGAAGAGATCGTGTGGGCGCGGACCCTGCTTGGGGAAGGGGAGGAGGCCGAGGGGCGTCTGGCTGGCCGGTATGTGCTGGTGGTGATGGAGGAGGTGTCGGAGTAGGACCTGGTGACTCTCCGCCGCCCGCCGCGACTCACACTCTCGTAGATACCGTCAGGCGGGAGCTGGTAGTGTGCAGGGTCATCGTGGGAGTTAGGCTGGCGGTGGTGGAAGTCAGCGGTGTCCTCGAAGACAGAGGGTAGAGTCGCGGCGTCTTCGGATGTGGCGTGAAGAGGTGGGTGAGGACGCGCCGGGAGGGGGGGAGGGGACGTAGCCCTTGGTTCCTCCTGCTGGAGATAAGAGAGACAAAGTAGGTGTCAGACTTCAAGTAATACCTTCCCGGCGTCTGTTTACACAGGGAACAAACACACCGATAAGCGGCGGCAGAGAACACACTCACCTGAGTCACGCCGCGACGACCCCGCTTCACAGCACGCGGTGTTCGGTGCTGGCGGGTCCCCAACGTGGTACCCTTCTCCAGGCTGCCTTGATGCTTGCGGGGCGTAGAGTGCTGGTTTTTTCCAGTCTCCCGCCAAATCCTAGAGGGAGTAGCGGGATCACGGCGCGGCAGTCCAAATGCAAGGGACCTTCGGGCAGCGGGGGAGTCGCTGGCCCTTGACGCTGTGGAGTGAGTCACCCAGGAGTCAGAGTCGTCGCCGGGAATGGTGCAATACTCGTGGTCCAGGAACTTTTGAACGTCCAGGATGTTGGGATCATGTTCCAAGGCGACGGTGCGCCGCACAGGGATGGGCGCGAGGTAGGTGTCATCATCTGCCGCCGATGACGCCTTGGCCTCAGGAGATTCATAGCAAGGGTTACTTTGGAGCCACAAGTTGGCCAGCGGCTTCCTGCCGGCGGGGTTCTGACGCACCACATTTGCCAGCCGCGCGTTGCGGAGATTTTCCTTCTCGCAAAGGGCTCGCTGCCGCTCCTCGGGGGCACAGTCCCGATGGTGAGGATCAGGGGAAGTATACATAGGGTTTCCCACGTACCAGCTGTTCTTAGTCTTCTCAGGGGCTTGGGCACTCACCACCCGCGCCTCCTTCTTCACCTCCGGACTGAGGTACATTGGGTTGTCCACAAACATGAAGATGCCCATTTTGGAGCTGCCCGGGACCTTTGTGGGTCCATTTTCAGAGGGCCGTTTCTCCTTTTTGCCACGGAAGGACTTCCTGAGCCTGGCGAGCATCTTGGCCTCAGTCAGGCGACGCAGCTGCTCTACGAGGCGAGGACTCACGTAAATGCCGTCACCGTAGTCACTATCAAGGGTGCAGAGACTGACGGCGTCGGGTGATGGTGGTGAAGGTAAGGAGGACGATGAAGGCACACCGTCGCTGCCTTCAGCCTCAAGGTCACGGGTATCACGGGTTGAAGCCTCGTCAGGCACGGCCTCCATAGACCAGTCAGCACTCACTGATTCCTCGGCCTCGCCGGGATGCAAGGAACACGGGCACTCCTCTAGCATGCGCTGAAGACGGTAACGACTCTCCTCGCGCCGGCGCTGCTGCCGCGCGCTGGGCTGATCCCACCGTGGGGTCAAGTCGCCGCTACAACCACTGTCACACTCACTCACGTCCTGAGTCGCGGGCACAACTTCTTTCTCGGGGCGCTGCCCGACAGGCACTGAGAAGCCGGCACCCGCGTGCCCCGCGGCCAGAGGCTGCCCGCCGCTCATCTCCACCGGAAGTGACAGTGTCGGGTTACTAGAGATGGTCTGGAGGGCGGGACGGGAGTGGGAGGGGCGGAGTGGGCAGGACGGGTGGTGATAGCGAGGCGAGGGCTGGCAGCTGAGTGAGGGGCGAGCAGCCTGCCCACCTGCACTACCTGACCCTTTTGTGGCGCACCGCTCCTCGCCCGCCACTCCCACCCCCCCACCCCACCATTGTCCTGATTGTACACTTGTGTTCTGAGCCGTTTGTCCATCCGCAGGCAGCCCGCGGCGGCATGGTGGAGACCAGCGTGCTTCGGGTTCCTTCAAGATCTGCGCCACGGCAGCCATGAGGGGCACGCTGCTGTTGGTGCTGCTGTCACCGGTGGCCGCGCCGGGAGTCGCTGGGGAAGCCGGACTGAGACACAGCAAAGAGTGGGCCTTTTTGAGGGAGGCTTCACCGGACATTGACGTATCGTGGTCGTGTGAGTCGTCCCCCAGACCGATGGAAGAAAGTCTGCGGGAAAGGTCCGCCAAGCTGCCCAAGGAGTGGCGGCGGCCCAGCGAACTGTCCCGTGCTGGGGAGCCTCCAGCTGGGGAATCACTGAATAGGTTGCGGCCGACGGCGCTCAGCAGCATTCTGCTTACGTCACCACGGCTGATCGGCGAGGCGTCAGCACAACTCCGCCTACTGTAACGCCATGACGATGATGCCTCCTCCAGCAGCTCCTCAGTCAGGCGACCACGCCGCGCGCACTCCAGGAAACACGGATCCGTCACGTCATGCGGGAGGCGGGACGGAGCTGAGGTGTCAAGGGTGGTGGGGTTGTCTCCAGACCCTGTATGCCTTCTGTCTCCCAGCTGGTCCAGGCTTAATGGTGTGCTGGGCTCGCCAAGTAAACTGTCGCTGCGAGGAGACTGGGGACTGCGTGGGGCACTGAGGGGACTGATGAGTGGTGTGGTGAGGCCCTCTGATACGCCGCTGTCAGGGTTCTCGCTAGATTGGCTGCCGCCTCGAGGACTCACTTCCGTGGTGTTGCCGCCGATGACAGGCAGCTCGTCATCATCATCGTCTATACTAAACTCAATCTCCATGAGATGGCGCAGCTTACGCTTCTTGGCAGCGCGAGGCGCCTCCTCACGACGGGTGTTCTCGTAGATCACCGGCAGGAGGGACTCTGGCTGTTTCCAGCTTGATACCTTCGACCTAGTCTTCTTAGTGCCGTGGCCAGTCTGCACTCCTCGAGGAGGCGGTGGGGGCGGCGGACGCAGGTGGTGGAGGGGCATGGGTGGCTCACGTGACGCTTCTGAATAGTCTATGTGCACGTGCTGGCCGGTGCTGCGGTGGGCCGCCGCTGCACCTTCGGGGGTTGCCCGATGCGGCTGGCCGGTCTGGGAGTCAGTGACGCAAGGCTTCTTCGACTGCTGGTCTGCCAGGTGGAGGGAAGGGCAGTGTGGGCTGCCCAAAAACCTAATGGCAACTGGCCGGTGTAAGTCTCGCTGAGGCTCAGCGGTGAAGGAGCACGTGTCGTCCTGCTCCTCGAGGTTGGGCGGGGCTGGTAATGGTCGCTGCCGCTCCAGGGGCTTCTTTCCGCTGCTACGAATCTCCGTCATGGGCAGGTACAGAAGGTTCTCGTAGAGGGGGTCTCGAGGGGGTGTGAAGCAGGGCCCAGGGCAGACCCCGGGGAGGGACGGAGAGGAGAAACACACGTCACTACATCCTTCCACTTCTTCCCTCTCCTTGGAACACTGCGCCCTCAGATCCTTCATGGACATATAAATTACGTTGTCATAGGAGGTTCTACTGTTTTTGGAGTCGAGGCTGGAGCCCGAGGTGGCGGCGGTAGAGGGACTGGAACCTTCACCGACCTTCTCATAGATTGGCTCTTCCTTCCTCCTCTCCCTCCTCGTCCTCCTTCCCTCCACTCTTTGGACTTCCTTTTCTTTCTTCTCTTCCTCTCCTTCCTTCTTCACATCTCTGCTCCGCCGACGTCTCTCGTGACTAATAGACCGTCCACGCCGTTCCTTCTGTGCCTCCCACACGCCCCGCAGCACGCCACACGCCGCAGAAGGGATATCCGCGATGGAGTGCCTCTTGAGGGGAGAAAGCACGCCCGCCCCCACGCCCCGCCCATCGCCTCCCGCCACAACCCCAGGGTGACTAGCGGGGCCGGGGGGGCGAGAACGAGACACGGAGGAGGAGCGAGACCTGTAACAGAGGAAAAGAGAGAGAGAGAGAGAGAGAGAGAGAGAGAGAGAGAGAGAGAGAGAGAGAGAGAGAGAGAGAGAGAGAGAGAGAGAGAGAGAGAGAGAGAGAGAGAGAAAAAAAATTACAAAAGATGTTTTTCTTCATGCAGAGTTGCAATGTTTAGTATTTCATAGTTACCTATTAACAGTCTTATTTAAGTAGTGTCTTTCCTACAGTACAATACAGTTCCTGCCTAAAGCGGGTGGCATGACTCACTTTCCAATCACTTATAATCCTAGTTACATATAAGGATTTACTTAAATATTTGTCATCCATTTGCGATAAGTTTCATTATTCAGTACGTGACGTCAGGACTTCAAAACTTTCACTTAACTCTATAAAAACCATATGGTGCTATATCATCCCTTTGTTGCTATGCCTTCACATCAATCAATGAATTATAACCAAATACACAACCATCCTGAAAGTCTCCCACAATGCTATCCAGTCTACAATACTACCATAGTTGCCCTCTAGTTATATTTTCTTCGATGAGACTGTGTTTGAAGAAAATATTTTACTTTATAGGAGTAACTATACCAAAGTTTAACTGTTCTATTTTAAACACCATTTCTTGTACCTGTCTCTTATCTCTGTCCCCTACATCCATTATCCTTCCCTCCTCTCATCCTATCCTTCTATCCTTCCGTCATCCTTGCCTCTATTTTATCCCTTCCAGACTCAAAAACCCTTATCCCTCCTTCCCTTCCCTACTCCACTTTTTCCTTCGTCCTCTCTCTTCCCTTCCCCGTCCCTTACCGCGCCCTGGAGGTAGAGAGAGAGCGTGGGCGGTGCTCCTCCTGCAGCTTCGAGGCCGAGGCGCCGAGGGGATCAGGACGTAATGGGTGACCAGGGCCTGGACCTCGCTGTGAGAGATAAAGAGAGAGAGAGAGAGAAAGAGAGAAAAAAATATGTATGATAAATTTGTTTCACCTAAATAAATACTAGTTACAAAAATATACAACCTAGAAATAATAAATAAACAAAACAAAGTAGATCTTATCCAAATTCTCAATAATTCAAATAGCATACAAACATTCCTTCCTTTTACTTAACAGATAAAAAATAACCTAAAAAAAATAATAATGATAACAATAATATATACAACACAAAACAAGTCAACACAACCTACCTGAACATTTCCTTTGGTGTTCCGGGCGAAGGGCTGCAGATACGGCGGAAGCTGAGGTTGGTGTTGATGTTGATGAGGGTGATAGTGTTGATGTTGATGTTGACGTGGGTGATGATGTTGATGTGGCTGAAGGTGATGATGGTAATGAGGGTAATACTGAGGGTAGTGTTGGGGGTGGAGGTACGAGCTGGAGAGAGACTGTAAGTATTTCCTCACATCACTGTAGTCACCGTTGGAGAGGTCAATAAGTGGCTTCCTGCGGGGGTCGTCGGGCCCTGTGGTGGGTGTGATGGGCTGGCGGGGGAGCAAGGCGGCAGGGGTGTGTTCCAGCCTCATGTATACACTGCCGCTGTCACTGTCCGTCACCTCCCCAGTGAATAACCGCAGGGGATCCAAGGGGTTGCATCTATGGGGGAGGGGAAGGGGGGGTAGGAATGGGGAGGAGAAAGGGGGAAGGAATGGAGTAGGAGTAGGAATAGGGAAAGGATGGGGAAGAAAGGGGAAAAGGTAGGATAGAAGGGAAGTTACTGAGTGTGTAAGTTTTGTTATTTTTTGTTTTATTTAGAATTATTGCCAGGACATTTTTTTTTTCTCTCTCTCTTCAACCCTTACCTGGTGTGCTTGTGCTGTTTCCTCCTCCTTTTCTTCTCCTCATGGTGGTGGTGGTGGTGAGCGGATCTCCATTTTTGTAAGAGTCCCTCATTCTCTTTCCCGACCTCCCCCTCCCCGTTTTCTACCACTTTGGAGGTGGAGCGTACCTGCGCCACTTTCACCTATAGGGTAAACGCGTGTAAACTTTAAAATAATGTTGATTACTATATGTAGGTATGAATGAATGAGGTGAAACATTTCCTTTGATTGGGGAGAATAATTGTTGGTATTTTGTATAACTAAACAGGAGGTGAATGTATTTTAGTTTCATGTTATATTTAAATCATCTATTTATCAATTTATTTTACAAGTGTTATGTATAAAGTTGAATAAGTGTTAATATATTATAAGTAACACACGTCTTTTCTACTCTACACTACGCATCACATGTTGAACGTACTAAATATAAATAAAATACACTAATTTAAGTATCGACGTGACTCCTAAGAAGGAAATTTAAGGCACGAAGGCAAAGAGAAGCTTAATACAGGCCTTGATAAATGGTAATATGGTTGACACACTGAAACAAAACAACATTGCAACACTCCAGTAACAGAAAACAGTCACTGAGGGGGTTTGGTAAATTTTGATAAAGTCTACGGAAACACCTTGCCTTGTTTGAACCACTGGCCTAAGACTTATTTTTAGGAGTGACTGACACAAACACTCAGAGTGACACTACGCCTTTCAACCTGCTCCTGCTCTATGAAACCAACACGAATACCACCACAGAGAGCAGCATCAGGTGACACACAGACACACACAAGGACGAAAGGCTACAACATCCGCTGATATACCCAACCTTCCCAGACATCACATTCACTTTCACCCATTCTCCTGTCAAGTGATTTCCGATCCTAGCATCAATCACACACTCCAACCACCTCACGCCTCACCTTACCCGTCATCTGCGTCCCACATACTTCTTTTGTTTAACCATTTGTCATCAGAACTTTTACTCTCACCTGTCCACATTGATGTCACACCTATACGTCACGTCAAGGTAACAATGCTGGTATCAATACACTTTCCCTGATATGATCCTTCAGTCCTTACACCTTGATTTCACTTTTTTCTGAGGTGTTTCATTGTTTTAGTGAGTTTTTCTTCCCTGTTCTCGTCAATTTTCTATCTCAATGACACTTTTATACACTTCCACAATGACAGTGATAATGGAATGGAATACAATGGTTTTATGATAATTTACTGAGTAGAATATGACGTTATTTTGTCGACATTGAAATGATTCTGATATGATATACTACTAGTACTGCTACTACTACTATCACTACTACTACTACGGCGACGACGATGAAGAAGAAAAAAAGTAGAACAAGGAGATGACGATAAAGAATAAAAAGAAGAAGAAGAAGAAGAAGAAGGAGAAAGGAAAATGGAAAGTAGAACAAAAACAAGAACTTGTGATAGAAAAAAATAAAAACAGGGATGCAAATAAGGAGGAAGAGGAGGAGGAGAATATATATGATAAAGTGATTGAGTAGAAGTAAGCTAGAAACAAGAACAGGGAGAAACAACAACCACACACACACACACACACACACACACACACACACACACACACACACACACACACACACCTGCGTCTCGAGCCAGCACGTGTTCGAATCCTTGAGGTTGACGCGGCCTTCGCCTTCGTGGGCCCGGAAGCTCACCTCGGGGGGCGGGGGTGTGGGCGCGTCGGAGAGGTTCCGCAAGGTCCACTTGAGCATCCTGAGGCCCTCCTGTTTAAGGGGAAGAGGAAGAGGAAAAGGAAGATGAGTAACTGATACCGCAACAAAAATATCAACAACAAAAACAACATTAGCAACAATAACAATAAAAATTACTACTATTACAACTACAACTACTACTACTACTACTATTTGCTATCATCCTTCCCCTATTCCATCTTTTTTATCTCATCTCTATTCTCACCATCTTCTTATTGCCAGTTTATCACTATCATCTCCCTTTTCCACCTTCTCTTTCTTTCTCTTCTCTTTCTCTTCTATCCACGCTTTGCTACACCTATTCTTTTCCTTCTCTTCTCTTCTCTTCTGCCACGCCACACTCCTCTCTCCTCTCCCTTCAAATTCTCTCTCCCCCTCAACCGTCCCTTAAACCCACGGATACCCACCCTCCACTTCCCCCTCCACCTCCCCCTTTCCCCTCCCCTCCCCTTCCCCTTCCCCTTCCACCTCTCCCACAAGAATGGACAGGTAAGCTGGGCCACATTTCCGCATCGATGGACAGGTGGGCATCCTCCTCCTCCTCCTCCTCCTCCTCCTCCTCCTCCTCTCCTTCCTCCTCCTCTCCTCTCCTCCTCCTCCTCCCTTGACGTGGTAAATATTCATAACACGAGGGTGATGGGCAGTTTGTTTACGTGGGAGGGAATGCAGGGAAGAGGAGGGGAGGATGTAGGTGGAGAGGAGGGGAGGAGGTGTAGGAGAGGGTGGAGGAGAGGAGGATGGGAGGGTGGAGGAGGATGTCTGAGGGGTATGTGGTGGATGTGATGTGTGAATTGGGGTATGTGTGGGTATAGTAGTAATAGTAGTAGTAGTAGTAGTAGTAGTAGTAGTAGTAGTAGTAGTAGTAGTAGTAGTAAGTAGTAGTAGTAGTAGTAGTAGTAGTAGTAGTAGTAGTAGTAGATGGAAAAAGGAAAATAAAATAACGGGAAAAGGAGAAAGAGAGAGAGAAGTAGGAGAATAGATCATTAAAGTAAGAAAATACTAGACATAAAATGAGGGGAATAGGGAGAAGTTGAAGAAAGTTAGGGCAGTAAGGAAGGTGGAGAGAGAGGGAAGGTGAAAAGGGATGGAAGTAGACAAAGCCGAGGTCAAGGTGAGGTAGGTGAAGGGATCCGAACACATTGTCTGAACCTATAAGGCGGTGGTCACGTCGAGTCACATTAGTATCACATTAACGGCGAGGCGGTACGCACGCACGCCCCTCCCAGCCTGGATGATGAGAGAGAGAGAGAGAGAGAGAGAGAGAGAGAGAGAGAGAGAGAGAGAGAGAGAGAGAGAGAGGAGGAGAGAGAGATGAGAGAGAGAGAGAGAGAGAGAGAGAGACTAAAATGAGACAGTTAATAATAATAAGAGAGGAGAGGAAGCAGAGGGAGGAAAGAAGGAAGAGAGGAAACAGCTGGCAAATAAGTTTCCTTCCTCATCGATTATAAACACACACACACACACACACACACACACACACACACACACACACACATACTAATTCAGATGTCAACTGTATAATACAACACACGTCAGCGACCGTTACCTTAGGGAGGAGGGGGAGAGGGAAAGGGGGGAAGGGGAAGGAAGGGGAGGAGGAAGGGTAGGAGGAAGGAGGGAAACTGAATGAACTAATAAAGGTGATTAGAGAAAATATATGAGAGAGAGAGAGAGAGAGAGAGAGAGAGAGAGAGAGAGAGAGAGAGAGAGAGAGAGAGAGAGAGAGAGAGAGGTGACAATAGGTGACGAGAGGAGGGTAAGAGAAAAGAAGAGAAAGGGGAGGGGAGGGGAAGGGGTAGGGATGAATGGGGGAGGGAAGGGAAATGAATGAATGGGAGAGGGGAGAGTATACACAACGACCACAAAGGGAGAAAACTAACCCCCTGAGAGGAAGACAAAGGGAGGAGGGGAAAGGGAGGTGCCGCCAGGATGAAGTCAAAGGGAATATTTCATGACAAATAAACAATAAAGGAAAAAATAATAATAATAGAGGAAAGTATGATGAAAAAAGTGAAGAAAATTGATAACAAATCTGTATATAAGAAAATATGAGAAAAAATAACTGAGAAAATGTGTTATTATTATTATGAACATTCGAGAGAGAGAGAGAGAGAGAGAGAGAGAGAGAGAGAGAGAGAGAGAGAGAGAGAGAGAGAGAGAGAGAGAGAGAGAGAGAGAGAAAAAAAAGGCAAGCTCACTATTGAATATCAGGATTCTACCCAACAATTACAACCTCAACTCCCCTATCTAACCTCTTCACCCCTCACCCCCTACCCTTCCAGCTTCCCCTTCCCTTCCAGCCTCCCCTTCCCTCTTCCCTTCCAGCCTCCCCATACCCTTCCCTTCCCTCCGTGATTACCTCCCCTTCCCCCCCCCTTTCCCCTACTAATCCTTTCCGTCACAGCGGCCCCAACGCCTGTCTGTCACACTACGTTAACGAAATTATCACTTACCTATACGAGAATGACAAAAAAAAATCAACGTTTACCTTTTAGAACGAAAGAAAATGGTATATCGAACGATGCTTTTTGGTAATCTTATTGTTACGGTTATACATGTACAGTACTAGGATTGCGTGAAGGTGACTCAGCTTAATGTAATACGCGCGTAATAAGTTAGTAATAAGGATGATAAGTAGGATTTGTTTTAAAGTTGTGTGTATAATCCTATATCGTATTAGTTTGTTCGGTTTGAAATTTCTTCGTCCTTGTTCTATTATTATTGTTCTATTGTGTTGGTGTTGTTGTTGTTGTTGTTGTTGTTGTTGTTGTTGATGCATGCGTGTTGACATCCGTGAGAACGTAAAATCATGTATGTATTTACAACCATACATAAACACAAGACATACAAGTCAATATTTGTTTTTATTTTGTTAAGTGTAGTGCTTTTTTCTGTATATTTTTGTTTACGTTTATCAAGTAATTCATTCATTAAGTTATTCATGTAGTCATTTACATAGTCATTTAGTTACCTGTCGATGCATACTAACTACTTTTTTTACATTATTCATCAATATTTAATTCCTACTGTTTACTAGAATGTATTTAATTTATGTTACATTATTATACTTGTTCTCTCTTACTCTCTCGCATTCATCATTTACTCACATCTACCTTTCCTCTTCCTCTTCCGCCGACAAACTGACAAAACAATTACGCTGAACCACTGTTGTGACCTAAACCACCATCCCTTACCCCTACCTCCCCCAACCTGACCCCCACCCAACCCCTCCTCCTCCCTCCCTCTCCCTCTCCCTCCCACTCATTCCAATACTCTCCCACAACTTCGCTCGTTAAATATAAATAAACAAATAACTTGACATGACTAATTCTTACATGAGAGGGAGAGAAGAGGGGAAGAGAGGACTTGAAGGAGAAAGGGAGGGAAGGGAAGGGAAGGAGAGGGGGAGATAGAATGAGGAAGGAAGAGGGAAAAGGGGGGGGGGAAAAGGGTTTGAATGAGCACGAGTTTGTTAAAGGGTATGTATGGAAATGAAAGGGAAGGGGATGTAGGGGAATGGGAAGGGATGTAGGGTGAAGGGAGGAGGATGTGGAAAGGGGAATGAGTGATGATATGGAAGAGAGAACTAAAAACGAAGAGAGAAGAAGAGTGGGAGAGGAAAGAGAGGAAGAAGAAGAGAAGAATCATGGTAGAGTGAAGGTAAGAAAGGTGATGAAGAGGGAGAGGAGGGAAAGGAGGATAAAGAGGAAGAGGAAGGAAAGGAGGATAAAGAGGAAGAGGAAGAGAGGGAAGGAGATGTTAAGAGGAAGATGAGCAGACGTTATGAATAAAAACTTGGTTCATTTTCCACCTGTTGAACTGATTAGGAGGACAGGTGTGAGTGTGTGTGTGTGTGTGTGTGTGTGTGTGTGTGTGTGTGTGTGTGTGTGTGTGTGTGTGTGTGTGTGTTCAAACTAGCGATGAGTTGTCTATGAGTATCCCACACACACACACACACACACACACACACACACACACACACACACACACACACACACACACGATGCGGGACCCCCACTGTTCAAACACAATAAGGGGAGGGAGGAAGGGAGTGGGGGGAGGTTGGATGGAGGGGGAGGGAGGAGAGAAAAGGAAAACTAAGGGGGGAGGGGGAGAAGAGAAGAGGAAAAACCATGGGAAACAAACCTTACCTCCCCCTCCTCTATGCTCCTCCTCCTCCTCCCCATCCCCTCCTCCTCCTCCTTCTCTTCCCTCCCTCGTTGTCCTCCCCCACACGTAATCATAATAATAATAATAATAATAATAATAATAATAATAATAATAATAAAGAACGAAGGTTAAATAACATGCCATTTATATGAGAGAGAGAGAGAGAGAGAGAGAGAGAGAGAGAGAGAGAGAGAGAGAGAGAGAGAGAGAGAGAGAGAGAGAGAGAGAGAGAGAGAGAGAGAGAGAGAGAGAGCCACGTGAAGCCATGTGGGCAAACTTTTAAAAGCATGCGGGTAGAACTGTAAAGAGAGAGGTGAGTAGAGAGGGGAGAGGAGAGGGGATTGGGGAGGGGAGGAGAGGGAAGGAGATGGCTGAGGCAGAGAATTATATTTTTTATCTTCTAATTATTTGTATTATTTTCAGTTTTTATCATATTATTCTTGACACTTATAATCTATGTTAGTTCTCTTGATATTAAAAGACAAGTATACATATTGATAAACTTTAAAGGGAAGTCTTGCTGTAACTACTACTTCTACTACTACTATTATATACTACTACTACTACTACTACTACTACTACTACTACTACTACATAATATTAAAAAAAAATTACAATAGTCGAAGCTACCAACACAATGTGACAAATAAATCATCTAATAATATTCGTTCACGTCATTTACCAAAACAATAAATAGAAGAAAAAAAAAAAAATATACACAAGCACAATATCAATATAGCACACCCAGAAACAGCAAAACCGTACATTTCCATAATAAAAAAAAGAATAAATCAAAGAAAAAAAAAAAAAACCTGAAAAAAAAGCTATATAAAAAATTCAGATAGCTACAGTAACAGGATACCCTAATAACAACCTTTCACCAACAATCCATTAATCATTCTCCACATTATCACCGCCTTTGATACAATCCCGTTAGAGTAGAGGAAATTAAGCGGATTACACACACCATGGGGAGGGGAAGGCGGAGGAGGGATTATGGGGGGGGGAGAGGGGAAGAGAGGGGAGGCAAGTGAGGGGGAGTGGGTAGCGGATTGAGGAATGGAGGGGAGATAGGAGAGGGAGAGGTGGGGGGATAGTGGAGGGACGAGAGATAGGGAGAGAACATGAGGGGAGAGGAGTAGAGGGGAAAGGTGGTTATAGAGAGATAGAGGGGAGTTAAGGGAAGAGGGAGAGGGGAAATTTTTTTTAGAGGGACCGGGAATAAGAGAGAAAAGGGAATATAGGGAGATCGAATGGAGGAGAGGGAGAGGGAGAGGCTTGGAGGGAGGCAGGGGGATTAATGGGTAAGGGGGGGCGAGGGGGGCAGCAGGTGTGAAACAGTGAAGTCAATAATACCGTTGTGGGTGGATGGGCAAGCCTGCGTGTGTCGCGGATTACAGTAACGGTAATAGTAATAGTAGTAGTATTAGTAGTAGTAGTAGTAGTAGTAGTAGTAGTAGTAGTAGTAGTAGTAGTAGTAGTAGTAGGAGTAATAGTAGTAGTAATAGTAGGAGTAATAGTAGGAGTAGTAGTAGTAGTAGCAATAGTAGTAGTAATAATAAATGGTAGAGTTACATTCAAAACAAAATTAATATGATAGTGAGGATCATAGTGTGAATAATAATAATAATAATAATAATAATAATAATAATAATAATAATCATAGCAGCATCAGCATCACCTCGTCTCATCCTCCACCGTTAGCCAGCGATGAGCGAGAAGCAATTACAACACACTGGCGTAATAATGTTAATGGCGTGAAGCAATTACTGTGACCAGGGTGATTAAGGTGTAGGTGAAGCTATTCATATGATGGAGCCATTACCACACACACACACACACACACACACACACACACACACACACACACACACACACACACACACACAATACATTCAGTAAATAAATACAGCACATATTAAATAAACAGAGAGAGAGAGAGAGAGAGAGAGAGAGAGAGAGAGAGAGAGAGAGAGAGAGAGAGAGAGAGAGAGAGAGAGAGAGAGAGAGAGAGAGAGTCAGTAGCCCCTACATGGAAATCGGTGAGGGTAACTAATCTAATTATGGACCACATCGATATAATTAGTTACGGAATGTAATTATATATGAGAGAGAGAGAGAGAGAGAGAGAGAGAGAGAGAGAGAGAGAGAGAGAGAGAGAGAGAGAGAGAGAGAGAGAGAGAGAGAGAGAGAGAGAGAGAGAGAATGTTAATTTGTATACAATAAACAACCATGTCTAAAAGATATGTATAATATCTCTCTCTCTCTCTCTCTCTCTCTCTCTCTCTCTCTCTCTCTCTCTCTCTCTCTCTCTCTCTCTCTCTCTCTCTCTCTCTCGTGTAACAGAAAGAAATGTAAAACTCCTAAAAAGAAATCGTTACCCCATAAACTACCGTAGTCCTGACAGGTTCTCTTTGTCGGCCGCTCAAAGAACACGGGAGACGGTAGCTTACCTCTCAAGTTCTTTTTTTTCAAGGTGAACTAAACCTGATCCCACATTCAGTTCAATATGAGGCTTTGTTCTCTCGCATGGACCGTAATGGGACACTGCTTGTACGGTGCTTCTTGTATGCTGTCTCTCTCTCTCTCTCTCTCTCTCTCTCTCTCTCTCTCTCTCTCTCTCTCTCTCTCTCTCTCTCTCTCTCTCTCTCTACGAGGATGAAAGTGCATAGGAGGAGGAGGAGAATGAGGAAAAGAAAGAGAGCAGGTAGAGAGAAAGGAACAAAAGAATATGAGTACAAGAAGAGAGATAAAGAAAGACAAGACAAGTAAAAACAACAAAAACAAAAATTATGATGAAAAACAAGATGACGATAATGATGAATGACAACGATAAAAAAAAAATCGATTGGTCCTACAAAGTTCAATAAATAAAAAGGCATACAGTTTTTCATAGGTTGTTTGAGGTTACATAGGAAGGACTACAAACAACGCTATGCAGCCGCCTTGTTTTGTATCCTGACGGCGACGCAGACGATACATAAATAATACAGAGAATACAGACAACCGGCAACTACATCACTATCATTCCTGTACTCTGTTCCATGCTGTAATTTTTTTTATTTCGTTAAGTCCCTCCCTTCCCTTCCCTTCCCTTCCCTTCCCGTCTGTGTGTTTCGTCTCCCTCCAGCACTACGAACACAACCACAAAGAAAACGGAACGAGAGAGTAAGAGAAGAAAAGCGTGTTATTAACTTTCCAAAATTATGCAAATTGGTTTTCTTCTCTGAGAAAAATGGAAAAAAATCATTATTCCTTTTAGATTATTTTAAAATGTTCGTTGAGCTTACTTTCGTTTCTTTCTTTCTCTTTTTTTTCTCTCTCATTGTCTTAGAATGTTCTGAATGGAGAAATAACAAAAAGACAGAGAGAGAGAGAGAGAGAGAGAGAGAGAGAGAGAGAGAGAGAGAGAGAGAGAGAGAGAGAGAGAGAGAGAGAGAGAGAGAGAGAGAGAGAGAGAGACCGTAGTCCTCTCATAAATATATTAACATTAAAAACTTTCTCGAAAGCGACCAACCGCCTGCCCTCCGCCCAGGCCTCTTGTCCCGGCCTGGATTACACATTCATAAGTGTGTGTGTGTGTGTGTGTGTGTGTGTGTGTGTGTGTGTGTGTGTGTGTGTGTGTGTGTGTGTGTGTGTGTGTGTAAGATAAATGTGCTTTTGAAAGTTTACGTTACGAGAAGGAGGAGGGGAAGGAGGAAGGGGACGTGGAGGAGGAGGAGGAGGAGGAGGAGGAGGAGGAGGAGGAGGAGGAGGAGGAGGAGGAGGAGGAGGAAAAAGAGGAGGAGGACGGTAGATTGGAGAAAAAAAGTGTTGCCAAGATGAATGACGTAAATATCGCCTTTACTGAAATAAAATATATAATAACTTATCACATATAAGTAGAAAAATAAAACGCAGCAGTTATAAAATCCAAATAAATAAAAAGGATTAAAATTCAATAAACAAAATAACAAGAAAAAATATAAAACCTCGCCCCCCCAAAAAAAATATATAAGGATACACGAAATTTCAAAATCTTAAAAATTCCTATGAACTTTATGGGATATCCTGAAGGTCCTTTGGGGTCCTGGCGGGCAGGGGTCAAATTGAGGGCCATGGGGGGTCCTTAGGGGATGGGGCTTGAAGTAGGAGTGAGGGAGGGGATGGTGCTTGAAGTAGGGGGGAGGGAGGGGATGGGGTTTGAGGTGGGGGTGAGGGAGAGGAACTCAAGACTGTGGTGAAGGAGTTGGGGGGAGTTGGGGAGGAAAGGACATGGGGGTTGGGGGAAGGGGGTGACAGGCATCCTACCAGCCATTAGTAATAGGATCCCCCTTCCTTAGGACATTAAGGGGAAGGGGGAAGGGGAAGATATGGGGAGGAAGGAAGGTCACTCTGCAGGGGGTGATAGGTGATAGGGTTAGAGAGAGAGAGAGAGAGAGAGAGAGAGAGAGAGAGAGAGAGAGAGAGAGAGAGAGAGAGAGAGAGAGAGAGAGAGAGAGGGGGCGTCAAGGGTGATGGAGCGAGAGGATGAGAATGAAGCGAACCAGATGTAAACAAACCACTGGAAGCCATCTTTAAAAGGCAAACAAATGCTTGAGAGGATGAAGTATGAAAGGAGGAAGCAGGGGGAGGCAGGGGGCAGGAGGCAGGGGGAGGGGGGGAAGGGAGAGTGAAAGGGAGAAAGGAGCAAGGGAGGGAGAGAGGAAGGGAGATAAGAAAGGAGACAATGAAGATTATATGGGGTGAGAATGAAAAAATAAATACGTAAGATAAAGCAAATAAAGAAGGGAAGGGATATAAAGAATAAAGAGTGAATAAAGACAAGAATAAAAAAGTGGTGGATGATAAGGATGAAAGATTAATGAAAGAAAAACCCAAATTACAAAGAAAACAATAACAAGTAAAGAAAAGAAAAAAGATGAATGCAAAACAGAAAATAACAATAATAGGACCAAAAAAAAAATATATACATACGTTTAAAAAAGAACAGAGAAAGAGAGAGAGAGAGAGAGAGAGAGAGAGAGAGAGAGAGAGAGAGAGAGAGAGAGAGAGAGAGAGAGAGAGAGAGAGAGAGAGAGAGAGAGAGAGAACAATCCTTTCCCTCTCACTCTACCCACGCTCTTTCCATTAGACAATACCCTCCCACACATTCCTCCTTCACGACCATTAACTCATTCCACGGAAAAAAATCACGTCACAGGCCTATTTTTCTCTCCCTTACCCTTTCCTTCCCCTTCCCTTACCCTTCACTTTACCCTTTCCTTCCCTTTCCCTCACCCTTCCTCTATCCTCTCTACCCTTACCTTGGATATTATTTTCACCCATTCCTCCTTCCTTCAACTGATTCCTACAAGAGATGGATGAAGAAGGAGAGTAAAAATGTGACTATTCTCTCTCTCTCTCTCTCTCTCTCTCTCTCTCTCTCTCTCTCTCTCTCTCTCTCTCTCTCTCTCTCTCTCTCTTTCTCTCTCTCTCTCTGTGAAGCCTCCGGTGAAGCCTTCAGTAAAATAGCTGAACGACTGCCTGACACGCACGCACGCACGCGCTCATACACACACACACACACACACACACACACACATATACACACACACACACACACACACACACACACACACACACACACCCACACACACACACACAAACACACACCTTTCCACCTGTGTGTGAAAATTCTGTCAACACCCAAAGAAACACAAAGAAAGTATATACAAACTTTCCATTATTCTCAGACGTTATTTCTTTTCTTTTCTATATTTACTAAGATTTCTTCCAATTTCTTTCTCTTTTCTTGGATTTTTTTTTGTTTGAGTTCATTTGTCTCCATTAATCTCAACTCAAATGCTTGTAATTCCTCCTCCTCCTCCTCCTCCTAATTTCTCCTCCTTCTAAATCCTAAGTAATTCCTTATTTTACAGTATACTATTCAATATTTTTTCATTACTCACAATACTTAGCATCTCTACATTCCCATACTTTCCTTCAAACTTAATATTTCTATCTTTGTTCCTCTTTTTATAGTTACGAATCTATACTTCATATTACTTGTTTTATATACTTTGAAATAGTCATCTTGTTTTCCTTCAGTTATTTTTGATTTCCCATCTCCTATATTTTTCACAACTCCACATGTTCTTTTTTTTATAACTTCTCCACATGTTTTCTTTTCTTCTTACGTATTACCATCTTGAGAAAAAACATAGATTTCTTTTTTCTTCTTATCCTCCATTGATCACACATTTCTTCATTCACGAATCCTTCTCCTCCTCCTCCTCCTCCCCCTCTTCCTCCTCCTCCTCCTCTCCATTCTTCCCGCGCCCCACCACTCCATTAGTCCATTAGCACAGGTGAGCCAAGAGGTGGAGGGCGGGGTGGGCAGGTAACAAATCCACGTGGGTTATTCATGAATTAGAGATAGAGAAAGAAAGAAAGAAAAAGAAAGAAAAAAGAAAGAAAAACAGAGAGGGGGACAGAGGACAATGATAAAGAGGAGGAGGTAGGGTCTGGGTGCAGTGGAGGAAGGGAGAGAAGGAGAGGAGAGGAAGGAATGAGAAGGGAGGGAAGGAGGGACGCGAAAATTCATTACCATTTCACAAACAAACAACAAAGGACCACCATCACCACCACTATCATCACCATCACCACCACCACCATCACCACTACTTCCTTAACTTCACCATCACCACGTAACACATAAACACACTTTGTACCAAACCCTAAAACTTCGTAACAAATCAATAAAGAAAATACGTAAGAAAAAAAATAGTTATAATACCCAACACAAAAAAAAGAATACAAGAAGATTTGACATAATGAAAAAAAAACTTGCACAAACACAAGATAAATAATAAAAAAAAAACTCACGAAAGATAAATATAAAACAAATAACAAAACAATCAACAAATAATTCTCTCTCTCTCTCTCTCTCTCTCTCTCTCTCTCTCTCTCTCTCTCTCTCTCTCATCTCACGTATCAGGTGTCAGGAAGACGTGAGGGGACTTAAAATCTCTTCAGATATTTCGTGGAAGGAAGGGGAGAGGGGAGTAAAGGGGAGAGAAGGAGGTGAGAGAAAAATGGGAGATGGGAGAAACGTGTGAGGACAAAGAGGAGGAGGAGGAGGAAGAGGAGGAGGAGGAAAAGTGAGAGGTATTGAAGGAGCAATAATGAAGTGAAGAAAGAAAGGAAGATAAGAGAAGAAGGATGAGAATCAAAATGGAGGAAGGAACATAATAAAGAGAAGAGAAGAAGGGAAGGGAACAGATAAAGGAGGAGGAGAAGAAGAAGGAAGAGAAGGAGGAGGAGGGTGAGAAAAGAAAGGCGAACTGAAGGAATGGAAAATGAAGAGGAGGAGAACACAAAGAAGAGGAGAGGAAGAGGAGGGGAAAAGACTGACATGTGAGATTAAGAGAGAGAGAGAGAGAGAGAGAGAGAGAGAGAGAGAGAGAGAGAGAGAGAGAGAGAGAGAGAGAGAGTGTGTGTGTGTGTGTAATCCCTCACTTATCTAATAAACAATCCCGTAATCCCTGACAACACAGTGACAACCCACAGACCTAAATCCCTATGACCTACCTCTCTCTCTCTCTCTCTCTCTCTCTCTCTCTCTCTCTCTCTCTCTCTCTCTCTCTCTCTCTCTATTACAGGGCAGTGGAGTAAAGAATGTGTCTACTTATCTACCCTCCTTTCTCTTCTTGTACCTTCCTTCCTTCCTCCTCCTCCTCCTCCTCCTCCTCCTCCTCCTCGTGAAAGCGTGTGGGTTGAGTACAGTTTTATGTATTAATGAACAATTTACACTACGAAGCATTTCCTGTTTGGTATGTGAGAAGAAAGAGCAATGATGTGTGACCTTGTTTGTTAACTCTCTCTCTCTCTCTCTCTCTCTCTCTCTCTCTCTCTCTCTCTCTCTCTCTCTCTCTCTCTCTCTCTCTCTCTCTCACACCACTATTCCCATTAACCAATCTACATCGCAACCACAATCACTACTCTTCACAGTCTGCCAAAAAACCACCACCACCACCACCACCACCACCACCATTACACTCTCAACCATACGTGTCTTATAGTAGTAGTAGTAGTAGTATAATTTTCTAACACAATAAGGTCGTTTTTTCCAGCCATTGACACAAAAACAGTGACCTTTCAGAATGTTCTCAATACGTCACACCTTGTCTTGTTATTACGTGGTGAGGGGAGGAGGATGAGGGTCGAGGGGACGTTGTGAAGGGAAAGTCAAAAATGAATATATGAAATAGAACATAACGATTCCGACCTTCCTTGTGTCACCTTCCCATGTGTGTGTGTGTGTGTGTGTGTGTGTGTGTGTGTGTGTGTGTGTGTGTGTGTGTGTGTGTGTAATAAGAAAAAAAAGGAAAGTAAATAAAACCACATTACCACTGTTATTACCACCACCACCACCACCACCACCACCACTACTACTACTACCACTTCCATCATCACCCACGTCACTGCTACCACTATTATTACCACTAACACCACCACCACAATTACTATCATTACCTACCACTTAACCTACATTTCAAGACTAGTTCCCAGTGTCTACGTCTACTACTACTACTACTACTACCACAACCAGCACCACACTTGCAACCACCACTACTACTACCACAACTACAAGCTCGAAAAACCGGTTCTATACTGGTCTTACAGCCTCGTCCCGCACACAAAAGACGACGACCACAATGAGAAAGTCCTGAGGCGGAGGAAAGGAGAGAGGTAGTGGAGGAAAGGAGAAGAGGAGGGTAGGAAGAAGGGAGGGAGTGGAGGAGAAGAGGGAGGGGAAGGAGGGAATGGAGGAAAGAAGGAGAAGAGGGAGAGAGCTGTGTGTCCTCCCTGTTGGGTTGAGAGTGGAGAGAAAGTGGTGAGAGAAGGGAGGGGAGAAAGAAGAAGGGAGGGGAGAGAGGGGAGATAAAGGGAAGGGAGGGGAGGAAGGGGGAGAGAAGTAAGTGGTGTTCGTGGTGGTGGAAAATTTGATAAAAGGAGGAGGAGGAGGAGGAGAATAAACCAGCTCATCAAATTTTCCTTCCACAAAAGTATTACCTTCGAGAGAGAGAGAGAGAGAGAGAGAGAGAGAGAGAGAGAGAGAGAGAGAGAGAGAGAGAGAGAGAGAGAGAGAGCCCAGAAGCCCCCAATCCGACAGACACAATCAAATGACAATAATTGGACAGTCAGATGTTGGACAGCTAAAACAAGGTGACGAGACAACTGTTTTCTGTCTGAATGTGGATGGGAAAGGGACGGAAAGGGGGGGAGGGAAAGGTAGGGAAGGGGGAAGGAAAAGCAAAGGAAAGAGGAGATGGAAGAGGGAAAAAGAGAGAGAGGGACGGAGATGCTAGGGAAAACATACATACAGAAGGAAGAGAGAAAGGGATAATAGAGAAGGGAAAGGGATTAGAAAGAGAAGGGAAATAGGAAAGGAAAAGGATTTATAATATAGATAGGAAAGGGGAAAAAAGGGAAGGATGATGTAGCATAATAAAAAACAACTCAAATAAGATAAGACAAAGACAGAAAAAGAAAAAAACTAAATTAAAGAAAAATCAATCAAAAGGAAACAGAGAGAAGAATAAAAGAAAATAATAATAACAGTAAAAAAAAATATAGTTCGTTGGTCTCATTTAACGCAATAATCAAGTGTGTGTGTGTGTGTGTGTGTGTGTGTGTGTGTGTGTGTGTGTGTGTGTGTGTGTGTGTGTGTGTGTGTGTGTGTGTGTGTGTGTGTGTGTGTGTGTAGGAGTAGGTTCACCAGCGCGACACTTGATATCCACGAGTCACAAGGTCAAGGAACCATCGGTCACGCCTCGAGAAGAACGTTGGAAGTCTCAGGAAGGACGTGGGAAGGCGGGGAGGGCGCGGCAACAACCTCTCCACCGCCGCCGCCGCCTGGGAATAACACTTACAAATTGAGCTTCTGGCTAAGATAGGAAAGTCAAGGGAAAGTCTGGGAAGCATAGTCAATCAAGGGCTTTACCATAGTAGATAGAGTCTTTGTTGAATTACGATCACTTTTCAATATTAAAGGCCTTACCCCACATTACAGGCTCCTTTGTAATAGACACTTTGTTGAGTTACGAATATCCGAGTTACGTTCAGTTATCGAGTTACGTGCACTCATAGAAATACACTAGGTTGACAGTGACATTTCAGACTGTCTCAGTATACGTTCCTCAGATAAACAGTGCCTGACAAATGTATAGGAAGAATTAGTTTATATGTGGTCTGTATAATTTGTTTGTGTTCAGTTGAGACAAAAAAAGAAAAAAAAATAGGATGGATATATACATACAATTATAACCATCTTAATAATGAGAAAAAGAGAAGTAAGGGGAGGAAAGATATTTGGAGGCAGGTACAACGAGCAAAACACACAGGAAGGAAGGAAGAGGAGGAAACGGAGGAAGGAAAGTAAGTATATAGAAGACTCGGATTGTTTCCAAAGATTTACTACACACAAAACAAAAGGTGGATTTCCTGCCACTTACAAGCCTACACACACGCACACAACACACAACACACACACACACACACACACACACACACACACACACACACACACACACACAAAAAAAAATCCAACCTCCCTCACACCCAGTACACCTACAGCTCAATCCTATTCAAGACGATCAAAACCTATAAAGAAAGGAATCGAGTCGCATTATAAGGGATCGACCGCGAGGAAGGGGCATCGAGGGGGCGGTGGGCGTACCATTGTGACATAAAGGCGTCGGTAATGGTATGGGAACGACGTGGAGCTTACCATTGCCCATTAGTCTAGGTGGGCAATGTGTTGATTGTGGCTCAGGTGATCATTAGTCAAGAAGGAGGAGGAGGAGGAGGAGGAGGAGGAGAAAGAGGGAACAGTAGCATAGGAGGTGACAATGGTGATGAAAAAGTGATAAATGAGGTGAAGTAGCAGGTGCTTTTTACTTTCCTTCTTTTTGTCTTTGATTTTCTTGAGGTATGAAATGATATGATTAATGATTATATTCAGTATCTCTATACTTAAAAAAGAAAAAGTTTCATTTCAGCATTAAGCACTTTTTTGTACTTTTCAAGGGAACAATAGTGTCTTCTTATACCATCACAATCACTCAATCAACCGCCATCACCATCACAATCCCACACTCACCACCACCACCACCACCACCACCACCACCACCATAAAACACATCAATCACCGACCCATTCCACGCTCCATCACTTCCATCACCACCACCATCACCACCACCATCACCCTCACCACCACCATCATTGTTACAAACCAATATTTCACACAACCTTCCCAACACACACACACACACATACACACACACACACACACACACACACACACACACACACACACACACACACACACACACACACACACACACACACCGTTTCAAGGTCAGTCGTTAAAGAGGAACACCAAAAATGGACAGAAATATCAATTAGAAACACGTCTTCTATTGGTCCCACGGTCATCCATTTTCCAATTACCTTCCTCTTCCTCTTCCTCCTCCTCCTCCTCCTCCTCCAGACCACAAATGAATCAGAATTATTCATAAGGTACAATACCGCTGCTTCTGTTATCGAAATAGTCATAACACACTCACTCTTTTTCTCTCTCTTATTCCTATTCACGTATTGATGTTATTATTCCCATGAATATTTGAATGAGTAAATAGATAGAGACAACTAGATCTGATCACATGCATAAAAGGAGAGAGAGAGAGAGAGAGAGAGAGAGAGAGAGAGAGAGAGAGAGAGAGAGAGAGAGAGAGAGAGAGAGAGAGAGAGAGAGAGAGAGAGAGAGAGAGAGAGAGAGAGATAATACTACATGCTGGTCCTCTACATTATTATACTACAACACAAAAAGTCTACTTGTTCGCCAGCCACCTGTCAGAACCATGTACAGTACAACACAAGAAAAACTCGCTCTACGTTATTACAGTCCAACGCGTGTAGCCAGGCAGGTGGTAATCGAGGCTCCCCAACGAGTAATTCATATATATCCGTTGTGCCTCTGGACCAGTAATTCCTCTCCTGGAGCTTGTACGTAGGCTTAAAAAAAGTGATAATGATAATGATAAAATAGTATGGAATAATGAGAGTTCGATCGTAACTTGATATATATTTCACTCCTCTTTATGTTCTCGTTTGCTTCCTGATGCTACAAATAAAATGTTAATGTTTATATACGTGGTTTAAAATAAGTAATAACGATAATGATAATAAAAAATAAAACATAGAATAAAGAGAGTGTGTGTAACTTGATCAATATTTCACTTCTCTGTTTTAAGGTTCAGAGTAAATTTTTCTTAGTTTGCTTCCTGCTGATGTTAATACAATGTTAATATTCATGTAGCGACGCTGTACTACATGGATGCGTTGTAGCGGAGAAGGATGGATTCTGAGCAGACTCCTTTGTTTATTTTCTCATCAACACCCTGGTTTCCATCTTCCCCAGGCTGTTTTCCACGCTAGAGTAAAGTGATCTAAGGCAACCTGTTCAGTTTATCTTGACGCTTTGATGATTTATATTTACAGCTCCTCAACTTTTAATATATGCAAAGATTCCTCGTATGGTTGGTTCCTCACCTTCCACTTCAAATTTGTCCTTTGTCTCAATGTATCTATAACTTTTTATCTACAGTAGGTCAGTGATAATCATATATAAACAAAAAAGGATCAAACTCAACTTCAACTCTGGCGATGCGAATTAAGAACGGTATGCCAGCCTGTCACCCTTGCATCACCAGGATAAACGACAGCCATTACTACACTTCAATGAGGACTCGACTCTGGGGATAAGTTTCAGGCGGCACCTTTAACTATGTGGTCCCGAGGGAATGTTTGGTGTTTAGAGTGCCAGCGAGCCATGCGAGGATAATGTCTGCCGTGCCTAATTTCCCAGGCTAGGGTGTGTGTGTGTGTGTGTGTGTGTGTGTGTGTGTGTGTGGAGGAGGTAATGAGTTTTCCTTGTGGTGCGGGGCTGTGAGGGCGTTGGGGTGTGAGGGCGTCAGGTTACGGCACCTCTGTAGTAAAGGCACCACTAAGGCAGTTCCGTTGAGGGCCTGTGGGAAGAACCTGACTAAACACCACCATCACCACTTCTACTACTACTATAACTACTACTACTACTACTACTACTATTACTACTACTACTACCACTACTACTACTGACCTTCCTCCACTCCCACACCCTCCCTCCCCCTTCCATCTCTCCATCTCTATCCAGTCACACCTAGACTAATGGAGGAAATTAGTTAAGTTTCGTGTTACAAGAAAGGAAAGAGGGAAGGGGAAGGAGGGGAGAGGGAAGGGGAAGGAAGGTGAAGGAGGAGAGAGGGAAGGGGAAGGAGGGGAGAGAGAAGGAGTGGACGTGAAGAGAAATGAGGGAAGCAGAGAAGTCCATGTAAGGTACTAGAACAAATGTGTAGGAGGAAAAAAGGGAAAGAAAATATGAGAGGATCTTGAATTATTTTAAAGTTGAGAGAGGAAACATCTATTACACCTTTTCTAATACTATTTGATGCATTTTAATTCAAGATTCTTCAGAAACATTCTCTCTCTCTCTCTCTCTCTCTCTCTCTCTCTCTCTCTCTCTCTCTCTCTCTCTCATTATTTTCAATCAATCCACCTTCATGACCTCCTCCCCCTCCTCCTCCTCATCGTCCTCCTCCTCCCTCTTCCGCCTCAATATATGGTCGTTTTTTCTTCTCACCTTTCCGTCCATAAAACTGCCACGTTGTAAACACACACACACACACACACACACACACACACACACACACACACACACACACACACACACACACACACACACACACACACACATAAACCTTTAATCATAGCTGCCTTACTAGCAATAATAGTTGTTATAATACTAAGAAGAATAAGAATAAGAAGACGGTAAGGAAATAGAAAAAAAATAAAAAAAGGGAACAGAGGATCAAGAGAAGAAGGAAGAGGAAGAAGACCAAGAGGAGCAGCAGGACAAGAAGTAAGAGGTGGTGGAGGTTAAGGAGGACATGGAGTACGAGGGTGAGTGTAAGGGTGAGGTTGAGGGTGACATGACAAGAAATAAATAAAAAACTCCAAAAAATCTACAGAAAGAACAATAATTGATCCCCACCCAGAATTGAACCCAAATTGAACCCGATTTGAGCCCCTGAGGCAGGTAACCAATAGGACAGGTAGATGGAGGCAGGTAAGGAAGGGAGGGGCAAAGGGCAAGCTACCAGGAGGAGAGGAGGAGGAGGAGGAGGAGGTAAGAAGTAGAAGAGAGGGAAGGAGGAAGGAGAGGGAAGGAGAAGAGGAGGTGAGCGAGGAAGGGAAGCAAGGATGGTCACTGAATGGAGGAGGAGGAGGAGGAGGAGGAGGAGGAGGAGGAGGAGGAGGAGGAGGAGGAGGAGGAGGAGGAGGAGGAGGAGGGCATATTACCTGGCCGTTCTTACCTGCCCTCACGCTGCCCCAAACTCTTAATTTATAGCCCCTCCAGCCCCCACCCTAACCTCCGGACATCTGGGGAGAGAGAGTGTGTCGGGCGGGCTCAGGGCGGGAAGGGAGAGGGAGAGGGAGAGGGACAGAGTTGGGTGTGGCTCGCAATACGTATGTTGTGGTGGACGGAATTTTGATGTTAAGGAAGAAATTTTTTGACACTCGTAGTTGTATTTCCAAATTTGCTTATTTACTTGATTAAAGTTTATGGATAGCTAGATAAATATAGATTAATAGATAGTAGATAAACATATGGATAGATAGAAAGATAAAATATTACTACTACTACTATTACTATATCTCCTTATCCTCCTCCTCCTCCCTCTTCCTCCTCATACTCCCCTTCCTTTTCCTCCTCTTCTTTACTCTGTTTTACTGCCTTGTTTTATAGCTCCCGAGTAGAAAAAAATTATTAATATAAACATTACATCTTCAGAGAAAAAAAAACAATGAGTGATTTTATGGATGTGTTTACAGTGGCACCAAAAATATGACGACTTGAAGAATAAAAAAAAAAATATATGGTGACTATAAATTGCAAACAGTAAAATAAAGACATTACTTTTTTTATTACTTTGGAAGCCTTTTGTATGTCTGTTTGTATGTCTGTCTGTTACGTTATAGTGAGAGAGAGAGAGAGAGAGAGAGAGAGAGAGAGAGAGAGAGAGAGAGAGAGAGAGAGAGAGAGAGAGAGAGAGAGAGAGAGAGAGATAAAGGGTACGTGAGACAGAGGAGAGAACAGGTGTGTTATAGAATGCCTTACAGATGCTAACCCTTAATTAAGCTCTCAAGCCTCAGGTAACATTCCTAATCACGACCATGAACAGGTAAGGTTCCCCAACGAGTCAAAATTCAGGTCAGATAAATAGAAAATATGAATAGAAAAAAAAATACTCACATACTTTCTTACATTAATAAGATAACATCACTCTGCTTTTTCTATCCCTTATTATCTATTACATTCATCATCTTCATCATTATCATTCACGATACATACACATCGTCCTTCATCCTACGATTAAAAACGTCAAAATAGCACTGAATTACGACCTCTTAATAACAAGGAAATCAAAACATAAATCATACTGTACATAAAAAAAAGAAAATATATATATAATACATTCTAAAGAAGATGAGAGATGGTAGTAGTGGTAGTGAGTCTATGAGAAATATCACCTAGGCCTATAGAGCAACCGAGCCTACCAGGAGCCTAAGGGGTAGTACTGGTTACCCTTATAATTCACCTACACCCCCCTACATTACTTAACAAGGGGAGGGAGGGTACAGAGGCACAATTACAGAGGTGGCATACAAAAGGGAACACGAGGGAGAGATTGGACTTACAAGGAGATGCTTATAGGAGATGGAAATGAGAGGGAAAGGATGCTGCTAAAATAGGATAGGTAAAGGGAAGGAGGTGAGAAGGATTGTGTCTAAGGGAGAGGATAAAAGGGATACAGAAGGGAGGAGAAAGGAATGCTTGTAGAGTAAAGGGAAAAGATTGTTTGTGAAAGGGAAAATAAAGGTGATAGTGTTGTTGTAAAGTAGATATGTAGGACAATGAAAAGGAAAGGGATGCTTGTTAGGTAAATAAGGGAGGAAGTAATTGTTAGTAAAAGGAAAAATGTAGGGTGATAGTGTTATTGTAAAGCAGAAAAGTAGAGGATGAAAAATAAAGGGTCATGTTAAGTATAAAACAAAATATAAAAAGGAAATTATTGTTAGCGAAAAAGAAAAGTAAGGAGATAGTGTGGATGTAAAGCAGAAAATAAGGGCGTTAAGGAGGTTGTAACAGGGTGACTAAGATAGAAGAGCTTAAAGAGGACCACATACAAGGAAGGTAGGTAAGAAAGGTGTAGTTAGTTAGGGTTACGACAGAGAGATATGTGTGTAAGTGTAAATTTCCCTCAAGAATACCATATTGAAAAAAAAAGTGGAACATACGAACAATAATAGTAAAAATAAATAAATAAATAAAATAATATATAAAATAAATACAATAAAAATGAATGTATAGATAGCTAAATAACAAAACAAATCACCTTACAAATGACTTACCTGAGGCCTACAGACAGGTAATAATAACAACACAGGTGCTTCATACAGGTGACGCCATTGGACCCTCGTAGGACACTCACCTGTGGAATAAAGAAAGAAAATAATTCATCTACAATAAAAGAAAGAGGAGTGATTCATTATTCGATTACTAATAAATATATATGTCTTCCTCCCTCTTATCCCTCTCCATCACCACCAACATTACTATTCCTCCTCCACCTTCCTCTCCTCCTCCACCTTCCCCTCCTCCTCCTCTTTGCAGATTCAGTCGTCACAAGTCTATTAAGATCGATCGGGAGAAGAGATAGCACTGCACTTTCTCCCGATTTCAAACATGATGCTTTACCGATACTGCCAACTTGGACACCGTGGAGGGAAGGAGGGAGGGAGGGAGGGAGAGAAGGAGAGAGGGAGAGAAGGAGAGAGGGAGGGAGGTAAGGTATGGTTAGGTAGGTTAGTGGTCGCTTTTGGACAGGAAAGGTCAGTTTTAGGAACATTGAAGACTAGGAAGGAAGGAGGGAGGGAGGGAGGGAAGGAAGGAGAAAAGAACAGGAGGGATGAAGGAAGGTAGGAAGGAAGGAAGGCAGGGGGAGAGAGGAGAGGGAAGGAAGAGAATAGGCTATAAGAAGAATGGAAGGAAGACAAAAGGGAACTATTAAACACTAGGAAGAACGAGTAAGAGACACATAGGAGAAGAAAAAAAAATAAAGTAAAAAAACACACACACACACACACAAATAAAACAGATAAAAACTTGACTAACATTCACCTTCACCCACACACCCAAACATCTTGCCCAACGCCCACGCCCTCTACCCCCCCCCCCCCTCACCCATTGCCCTCTCCCTCCTTACCCTATTTCAGCTCATGGCCACCCAGCGGGCAACCGAAGCAGAAACAGTGGCTTTGTGGCTGAAGGATGTGTGTGTGTGTGTGTGTGTGTGTGTGTGTGTGTGTGTGTGTGTGTGTGTGTGTGTGTGTGTGTGTGTGTGTGTGTGTGTGTGTCCATTCCCTTCTACTTCCTTCCTTTACACAATGAAGAAAAGGTCGCACCCAACCCACATGCCACTCCTCTTCTCTCTCTCTCTCTCTCTCTCTCTCTCTCTCTCTCTCTCTCTCTCTCTCTCTCTCTCTCTCTCTCTCTCTCTCTCTATCCTTACATACGAATATTTCACTCCTCACCTCTTTTATTTCTTTACTTTCCTCTCCTACATACTATCCTCTTCTCTTCACCTCTCTCTTTTTTTTCTCTCTCTCCCTTCCTCCTCCTCTTACTTTAATTTTCCACACCACTGCTTCCTTTTCCTCTGGCCTTCTTGACGACTCCACTTTCATCCTTGCTTTCCCTTACCTTGCTTCCTTCCCTTATCTCCTCTCTCTCCTCTCCTCTCTTTCCATCCTACCCTCCTTCCTTTACCTCCACACTCCTCTCTTCTCTTCTCCTCTCTTTCCATCCTACCCTCCCTTCTTTATCTCCTCTCTCCTCTCCTCTCCTCTCCCCTACCCTCTCTTTCTCTTCTTTCCTGATAAAGACGTCACTTCTAACATCATCACTTTCCTTGTGCTCGGAGTAGATGCTATCTTCTATTTCCCGCAGGGCAAGTAGGAGTAAGAAAACTCTCTCTCTCTCTCTCTCTCTCTCTCTCTCTCTCTCTCTCTCTCTCTCTCTCTCTCTCTCTCTCTCTCTCTCTCTCTCTCTCTCTCTCGTGGTATGGATGATGTGACGGAGAGAGAGAGAGAGAGAGAGAGAGAGAGAGAGAGAGAGAGAGAGAGAGAGAGAGAGAGAGAGAGAGAGAGAGAGAGAGAGAGAGAGGCCTGTACTCTTTTTATCTCTGCTATCGCCAAAGGGTGGACCATCTCTCTCCTTTTCCACGCATTCTTGTCCTATCTTTATCGATCTCTAGTTATGTGTGTGTGTGTGTGTGTGTGTGTGTGTGTGTGTGTGTGTGTGTGTGTGTGTGTGTGTGTGTGTGTGTGTGTGTGTGTCCCGGATATTATAATTACACCTAACGATCTTTTCATCTATTTTGCATATTTCTACACACATAAGTTTGTTTGTTTATCTCTTTCTTCTCCGTTATTTATTCCTTTATACACTAAACATAAATGAATGAATGAATGAATAAATGCAAAACAATAATAATAGAAAACAAAGAAATAACAAGTAAAGTAGCACACTATACTATTATAAATATTCAACACAAAAATTGAAAATAATACTATGATTAATAATAATATTTGATCATTATATTAATACAAAAAGAAAGAAAGAAAGGCAAAGTAACAAAAAGCATTGCAAAAAATATTTACACATTACAGATAAAAAAAAGGGAGGAAATAATTACACTTAAAAAAACCAGTAACAAGAAACACACGAAGGAAAACTGAAAAAAAGTCAAACGTAATGCTACTAATGGTAATGGGTTAAGCAATAAACCATTACCACTACCATACCCACTACCATACCCATACCTGACCCACCTTGCTCCACCCATCACTACCCATTACCATAACGACGCAGCCCACTAACGACAGGTAAATGCCAAGGTCGCTCATTAATTCACCTTGAGCAAGAACATACGTGGAAGGGAAAAAAATATATGAAAAAAAAATGTGGAATTCTTAACATTTTAGTTTTGTTTTTGTGTATTTATCAATTTTTATTATGTTTAGTTAAAGGAGAGTAAAGGAGGGAAGGAGGGAAGGGAAAAGGAGTTGGATAGCTAAGTAAAATTATGTAAAAAGTAGAATAATAATAATATAATGAGAAAGAGCAAGCAAGAAAACTTTAAAAACATATTAGTTAAAGAAGGAAAGAGTAAAGGAAGATGCGTATGAATGAATGAAAAAGGAAATTGAATAAATATGAAGAAAACAAAGAAGAAGAATGTGAGAAAGAAAAGGAAATGATAAAGAAAAAGGAACAGGAAAGAAAGTAAATCAATAAGAGACACAAGAAACCTGAAACAATAATTCAAATAAAAAAGTGACAACAAATATAAGAGATAAAGATAAATAGATAGATAAATAAAGAGCGAGAGAGAGAAACCAGAAAAGAAAGATGAGAGGAAGAGTATAATGACGTGCCTCCATCTTCATTATCACCCTCATAATCACCTTCATTATCACCCTCATTATTACCTTCATTAAAAAGTCACTTAACCTCCAGCCTTCACTTCATCGCCTCCATAAATAAAGGAATTAAGTGGATAATGCGGTGATCCCAATAATTGGCTCCACGTCCCAACACACTTATATGGAATCAAATACTATTATTTTTATACTTTTTCTTCATGTTATGGGATCGAATACAATTTGTTTTTATTTTCTTGATTATATTTGAATTTTTAACTTCTATTTCAATATGTTGGTTTTCATTTGTTTTATTTAGTTTATTATATTTTATGTACTATTTTGTGATTTTTATGATTTTGTTTATTATTCATTATGTTGTCCATGATATTTACTTTTTATGCGTTTACAAATTACTGTTTACCTGTTTATTTGACTTACTTTACCTCATAAATTCTCTCTTATTAACGTACAATTGACTTATCTTTGCATAGTCCATATCATTAATTTCCTTGCATCTACTTTCCTCTTAGCTTCAATCAGTGTTCAAGTATATCATAATTCTCGCTCAGATAACTCATTTTTCATATATATTAGTCTGCGTCATTCATTTTAACTCATCCTGCTTCCGTAATCCTTGTTCTTAAAGTATTCGTGGACCACAAAGCCACAGAGACACACCCCCTCCCCCCAGGCCACAGAGATCCCCTCCCCCCTTCAGGCCACAGGTGAGGAGCGGGACTGAAGATGGACCACCCTGTCTTAGGCTGCTATTTTGGGAAGTCTGGTCCCCCTCCCCCTCTCCCTACACC
Source organism: Metacarcinus magister (assembly GCA_029783475.1). NCBI lineage: Eukaryota > Metazoa > Arthropoda > Malacostraca > Decapoda > Cancridae > Metacarcinus > Metacarcinus magister. The sequence goes on from JAPQNM010000042.1 coordinate 4,416,038, forward strand.
CTCCAAGACTGTGCCCAATACTGAGTTACGATAATGATAAGGTTAATAACTACTGCAATTACTACTACTACTACTACTACTACTACTACTACTACTACTACATCGGATACTTATAGAGATGCAGAAGATCAAGGAAGATACAGACAAAGAAGAGAACACCAACCACAAAAACAAAAACATAATCATCAAAACAACAATACAAGGAAGAAAAATAATGGAAGAGAAAGCAGAGAGAGAGAGAGAGAGAGAGAGAGAGAGAGAGAGAGAGAGAGAGAGAGAGAGAGAGAGAGAGAGAGAGAGAAAGCAGGCAGGCAGAAAAGATGAATGGAAGGCAGACAGTAATGGAAGGAATGAGTGTTGTAATTATAATGAGAGAGAGAGAGAGAGAGAGAGAGAGAGAGAGAGAGAGAGAGAGAGAGAGAGAGAGAGAGAGAGAGATAACTTACACTGTCTCAAAGGATGTATGGAGAGGCTGAATGGATGAAGAGGGAAGGGGGAAAGGGTAGGTGGGGGAGAGGGGGGTGGGGAGAGGCCCAAGATTCCTGTGGTGGAGAAGGTGGAGAACAAACCTCAGGGTGACGCCAGGCACCACCACCACCACCACCACCATTGCAATCACCATCACAGCCATCACCAAAGTTTCCGTCCATTACGTACTATCACCACCATCATCACCATCATCTTCACCACTAACTGCTACCACCACCATCACCACCACCCTATAAACATTACCTCGACACCTTAACTACTACCATCACCACCACAATCACACCATCACCATCACGTACTATTCTACACTATCTATCAACACTATTATTTTTACTATTACCTTCTCCCCCTACCTTCCCGCCAAAAAATTACATTACTAAGCAAATCGAAACTATACAAAAACAACTTCATGAACGAGACTGGAAATAATAATAACAATAATAAGAAAAGATCAATACAGGATAAACGTATTCTATTAAATATATTAAACTAATCGCATGAAGGAAAACAATACATAAATAAACTAAATATATAAAATTTAAAACTAAATAAAAACAAAGTAAAACAGATATAACAATCTTACCAAACATTTATCACAAAAAAAAGTAAGAAAAAAAGTCAATTAATGTTTGACTCATTTTTTTATATCTTTATGCAACGTTATTTTTTTTTATCTTTTCATTACATATCACAAATCTATTCAATCCTTCCTAAACATATCCAACGAAAATATATTGAGAACCTTATAACTTCCTGAGCTACAAACAACAAACAATAATATCAATAATAATAATAATAATAATAATAACAAAAATATACAGCAGGCGCGAGTGTGTGTGTGTGTATGTGTGTGTGTGTGTGTGTGTGTGTGTGTGGTGTTTTGCTCTTCAGGGTGACACATCCCATTCCCCTCCACTCCTGCTGGGTTGGGGAGGGGAGGGGGTGAAGGCTGGGTGCGTGTTGCGGTTAGGCGGGGCTGGGAGGGGAGGGAGAGAGAAGGGGGGGCAGGAGGAGAGGAACAGAGGGGAGATGGAAGATTAGAGTGACAGGGTGAGAGGGAAGAGAGATGGAGGTAAACGGAGAGATGGAGAGGAGAAAAAGGACTGAAGGAGGAGAGATGAGGTAGAAATGGAAGGGGAGGGAAGAAGTGAGTGGTGTGAGGGAGGAAGAGTGAAGGGGTTAAGTGGATGAGAGGAAGGGAGGAAAGGGAGGTGAAGAAAGGAAGGAGGAAGGGAAGGTGAGACAAGATGGAGAATAAGTAAGAAGGCGAGGCAAGGAGGAAGGAAGAGAAGGAGGGAGAGAAGAGGAGAGGAAGATGCGCCAGATGGTCCTTACTTTTGGAGGAGGAGGAGGAGGAGGAGGAGGAAGAAGAGGAGTAATAGTATAATTTTAACATAAGTATATATTTTTTTAGTAGTAGTAGTAGTAACACCAGCAAGAATAATAATAGTAGTAGTAGTAGTAGTAGTAGTAGTAGTAGTAGTAGTAGTAGTAGTAGCAGCAGTAGCAGTAGCAGTAGCAACAGCATACACACACTACCACCACCACCACCACTACCAGCATCAGTAGCAGCAAAAGGTGATGGAAATGACAAATTGACGAAGTGGCAGGTGAGGACAGGTGTGAAACGATGCCTTGGCCCCAGGTGTCAAGGGCAAGGGCAAGGCCGAACCGTATTTGGAGATCACGTCAGGCCCAAGCACGAACACTAATATTAGGGATGAGGGCCATATAAGGTATTCACGGCCCCCTCCTCCCCCCCTTGACGCCCCCTCGGACCCCCCCAAGACCATAACCGAAGGGGATCAAATCTTATTAGTTGGTGAGTGACTGCTTCCCTTGTTCCTATTTAGATGCTACTTATAAGGTGCGATTTATGCGTTTGGTTATGAGGGACGATTTGTAGTTGTTATAAAGGTGGCGTTAGTTGTAGGAGTAATGGTGGTGGTGGTGGTGGTGGTGGTGGTGGTGGTGGTGGTGGTGGTGGTGGTGGTGGTAGTAATAGTAGTAGTAGAATCAAATAACCCCTATAACGAAAATAAAATGCCTGGCTCGTTTAATAAAATAATTGCCACGACAAAATAAAACATCAGATCAAGAGTTGACTTACAAAACACAACTGAATCACGGAAACAATACCTACATAAACCAGAAATACTATACATACACCCCATCATCTCCTTCTCCCTTCCCCTTCTACAGGTGAGCTCATTAATCAAGGTGGTATGAGTAACAGGTGATGGCCAGGTATAGATCAGATTTACCTGGCCGGAAGGGAGAGATGGAATGCGAGATGAACACACCTGAGAATATGAGTGATGCTGAGAGAGAGAGAGAGAGAGAGAGAGAGAGAGAGAGAGAGAGAGAGAGAGAGAGAGAGAGAGAGAGAGAGAGAGAGAGAGAGAGAGATTACGAACCCATTACCTCTTATCTACAATTACTGTACCACTTTCTCTTTCGACCTCATTCCATTTTTCTTTATCAGACTATATATCTCAAATTCTCTCTCTCTCTCTCTCTCTCTCTCTCTCTCTCTCTCTCTCTCTCTCTCTCTCTCTCTCTCTCTCTCTCTCTCTCTCTCTCTCTCGTCCACCCCACGGCCGCAACAACCCATTACCAAGACTGTCCCGTTGGCGGCTCCACAGAAAGGACCGTCTCACCCAGCGGGATTCTTACAGTGACAAAGAGCCTTCTGCCCCCCCTATGAAGACCCCCTCCCATTCTTTACCCCATTCGAAGGACTCTCACAAGCCTCACAGTCCTGGTCCTACGGGTTTTCCTGCTCCTACGTGTCCTCCTCCTCTTCTTCATTTTTTTGAGTTTCATCATATTTTTTCCTTTTTTTCAGCATCTGTTTTGTTTCATTAATTTTTTTGTTTTTAATATTGTTTCCGGTTTTCCTTTTTAATTTTTTCCTATTCTGTTTTTTCTTCTCTACAGTTTTATTATTTAGTTCTATTTTTATTTCCACTGTCTTACTTTTTATTATATTTCCTTCCTTTTCTTCCTTTTTTTTCTCCTCATCTATTTACTCTAGTCTTCACCTTTGCCTCAACTTCCCTTACCTCGACACTTTTCACCCTATAAAGAGGTGGTTAGGGCGTTTCTCTCCCTATAAAAACCCTATACTTTACCTTTTCTTACCCTAACACCCACCCTTATTTTCCCCTCAATCTACCATCTCATCCCTGTTTTTTCCCTTGATCTTCTTACACCTTAACCCACCTTTCCCTCCCGTCATTCTATCACACCCTCCTCCTCCCCCCTTTTACCTCCACCTCCTCCTTCTCCTTCTCCTCCATTGTTCTTTTGTTATAACCTAATGATAAATTGTTTCTCCTCCTCAGTGAAGGTTAAGTTAAAAGAGAAATTTCGTCGTTCCTCCACCTGACCTACAAAATGGAAAACATGTGTTATTGTCATTAGTATTTCATTTATATTTTTTTTTATTTGATTTGATTTATTTACCGTGAATGTTCGTTAAAGTTGCTGTTATTTGTTGATTTTTTCTTTTGTCTTTATCCAAGTTGACGTTACATTGATAAAATAAACGATCATTTGTATATTTTAACATACATTTGTCTCAAAATAACATGGAATATGAGATTATTTTGATTACGATTTCTCTTTTATAGTCATTATCCACGTAATAAAAATAATAAAAAAAATAATAAGAATAATGAATATTAGAATGTTTACCACCACCACCACCACCACCACCACCATCACCACCTGGTCTCTGGGTTAGTCCTCGATAGCTTTAGTGACTTGCTGGAACGTTTTAATTGATTTTTTTTTCCCCTCTCCTTTCTTCCCCCATTACCTTTTTTCAATCCCTCCATTCCCCTTCCACTCCCTCGCCTCTAACTAGATAAATCACCAAGACGTATAAAAAATAAGGAGAAGAGAAAGGATTAGTGCATGGACAGAGAGAGAGAGAGAGAGAGAGAGAGAGAGAGAGAGAGAGATTATGCTTCGATGCAACTACTACTACTACCACTACTACTACTACTACTACTACTACTACTACTACTACTACTATATTTATCTTACTTTAACCTGAGTCTGTTCTTGGTGTTGATGTGTTCCTAATAATAATAATAATAATAATAATAACAATAATAACAATAATGATAATAACAATAATGATAATAATACACACATATGTTCCTCAAAATTCCTCATGATCAGTAGGGCTAAAAAAAACACCCCAAACAGGTTCTTCAGGACAGGTTCCCCCAAAAAGGACAATTGGACCATTAACCACTATTTTTGGAGAGTTCTTTTTAGACGGGCGGGTCTGTGTCATACTAGACCTACCACTCTCTCTCTCTCTCTCTCTCTCTCTCTCTCTCTCTCTCTCTCTCTCTCTCTCTCTCTCTCTCTCTCTCTCTGTAATCAACAATCACGGTCCGAAAACTGGATAAGTAGAATAAGAAGAAGAGGAGGATGAGGAAGAGGAAGAGGAAGAAGAAGAGGAGGAGGAAGAGGAGGAGGAGACAAACGATGTCCATTACCTAATTACTGTAATCAATGGAACATCCCGAGGGTAGGACATTGCCTATTAGAGAGAGAGAGAGAGAGAGAGAGAGAGAGAGAGAGAGAGAGAGAGAGAGAGAGAGAGAGAGAGAGAGAGAGAGAGAGAGAGAGAGAGAGAGAATTTTGAGGCGGTTCCTTATAAGATAAAAAAAAATATATAGCACAAAGGAGAAAAACCAGACTGCCTTTACTATCACTTCCTCTTGTCCTGCTTTTAAGGTAATGGGAGAGGCCGGTAAGGGGAAGGGGGGAGGAAGGGGAAGAGGAAGGGGAATGGGAATGAAGGGAGAGGTGGAGCGATTGACTAGGCCCATTGCCCCTTCCTTTCCTATCCCTTCCTTTCCCTTCTCTCTTCGGTGTGGGGTTCAGCGGTGTCCTCTCATCCCTAATCATTCCTTATTGTGTTGGCTAATTAGGGCGAGATGACCCCAGATCCTTCAACGCTCCCTGTTAAGAGGCAAGCAAGGGGAAGGGAGGGAAGGGAAGGGTGGGGATTGTAGGGGAAGGGAAGGGAGGAGAAGGAAAGTGGAAGGGAGGTAAGGTAAGGGAATGGAAGGGAAGGGAAAGGGAAGAAGAGGGTGTCTATAGGGAAGGGAGGAGAGTAATCTTGTGAGGAAAAAGAAAAGGATAAGGGAGAAACGAAATTTGGAAGAAAGGATGGAGAGGAGAGGAGGAAGGAAAGGGGAAAAAAAGAGATGGAAGAAGAAAGGGAGATATGGAAGGGAAGGAATGAAAGATAGAGAGAGGAAAAGACAAAAAGGAGAGAAAAAAAAGAGAAAGAAAGAGAGATAGTCCTCCTACCATAATAAAAAAAGAAACACGTAAATTGCATATCCTCGTAAGCCTGCGAGATTCTGCCTAGGCCTATCTCTAATCTCTCTCTCTCTCTCTCTCTCTCTCTCTCTCTCTCTCTCTCTCTCTCTCTCTCTCTCTCTCTCTCTCTCTCTCTCTAGACGAAATATTACAGCTAATGTTTATCAGGTACATAATCAAACGGTCAAGGTGTAGCCAGGGGCGGGGGCAGCAGGTGTATCAGGAGCAGGTAATGATTGGAGGTGTGTAGGGTAAGGGTGTAAGGATGATGGGAACTGTAGATGGAAAGAAGAAAGGGTAATGGACAGTGTAATGGAAATGTATGTGTTGTTTTATGTATAGTATAAACTTGTGTAATCAAAAATATAGAAATGTGTATGAAGATCCAGCTATGAAAAAAAAACACTAAATTTATTCAAAAAGAAAAGTTAACTAAACTCATAGAACTAACTAACTCAACGTAAAAGACTAGAAGAAAGGGGAGATTTTTTGATGGAGAGAGGAAGGAAATTGAAAGCATGGAAGTACACGTTACTTAAAGTTTCAGGAATAATAATAATTCTAATCTCGAGGGAAATGGGAAGAAACAATGATAAGATAACAACTGTAAGAGGTGATTTCAGATACAAGTAGAGAGGTGATAAGAATGGCAAGGAGGCTGTGAAGAAAAGAAGGGAGAGTGAATACACTGAAAGGTTGTTAGGTAACCACAACATAGAGAGAGAGAGAGGGAAGAATAGATTACCTGAATAGAGAGTGAGTTGAGGTTGAGAAAGTTAACAACAATGACGATACTGAATGCAGCAGGTGATGTTAGGAGGCTGGAAGAATGGATTGGATCACCTTGGAATAACATGGAAAAAAAAAATATATAGAATGAAAGTGTGATGAAGCAACTGGTGTGTTTGTATGTATGTAATGTATGCAAGGACTAGCAGAGTGAGGGGAGGTAAACAATGGCAGGAAGCTTGTATCGTGCCACTGTGCAAGGGTAAATAAAGGGGATGGATGGATGGATGGATTGCAAGGTTGGTTGTGTGCATACATGTTAACAAAGGAATGATTTTGTTCAGTCCACCAGGAAAAGTATTTGGAAGAATGGTAATCGAGTTATTCTGAAGAGAGAGGGAAAGTATTTGGTAGAGAGAGAGAGAGAGAGAGAGAGAGAGAGAGAGAGAGAGAGAGAGAGAGAGAGAGAGAGAGAGAGAGAGAGAGAGAGAGAGAGAGAGAGAGAGAGAGAGAATCAGTGAAAGAAAAAAATATATATACTCCAAGAATACATTTTTTTTACAGAAGTAGGTATCATATGCAAGAAAACTGAAAATATACTGAGAGAAATACCAGATACCAGATGACGTAACAGAGGAAAGAATGACAAAAAAACAACAAACATCAAAACAAACAGAGCATTGTAAGGAAAAAAAAAAGTAGTAGTGGTAGCAACAGTAGTAGTTTAAACATAAGAAAAGAACGAAACTGGAAAGAACAACAGAAAATATACACGTTTAACCCAGGTAATAGGTGAAGGAGAGGAGTTTAAATTAGGATGGAGATATAGAGATAAGGAAGTGCTGGAAGGCTGAGGGGTGGAGGTTCCTTGAGGGTGAAGTGTGTGTATGGGATAAATGGAAGCTGGAATGGTGTGGTTTATAGAGGGTGATGGGAGTCTTATCCTGAATCTTGAGTGTGGTGAAGAGGTAGGAGTGACCACAGACAGGATAGCTGGTTATGGGTAAGTCTTAAGAGGAAGGAATATTAAATTTGGTATAAAGAAAATGGTGAAAAATGGTTTATATATTCAAAAAAGTAGAATTAGAGAAAGAATGTGATAGTTTGTGTGAAAGTGAGTGAATTGATAAAGTGCTAAATGGTTTGTTCTCTTATCTTATCACTATTATCACCTTCCATTTGTGTTAACTTTTCTTTATCTCCTCTCTCTCTTACATCCCACCTTTCATGTGCCTCAAAAACCCAACTTATACAAAAAAATGAAATAAAAATAAAATAGAAATAACAAAAACGAAAAATCACACAGAAAAAAGAGTAAAAAAAAAACAACTACAAAACTAACCCATTAACTCACGGGAAAAGATTCAATAGCATGAAGATAATAATATACCATCATAGTACTAAAATCCACCTAATCCCTCCCCTCCCCCCATTACCCCTCCCCATTACCCATTAAGATGCAAGGGGCGGCGACCATTAGCGACCATTAAGCCAGGCATGCACCCCTGAATTAATGGGGGAGAAGGGAAGGGAGGGAGGAGGAGGAGGAGGAGGAGGAGGAGGAGGAGGAGGAGGAGGAGGAGAAGGAGGAGAAGGAGGAGGAGGGCGGTAAAAAACTAAAGGTAGGAGGGAGGGAGGGAGGGAGGAAATGAGGGGGAGAGGGAGAAAAAACTTAGGATTTCATGATATTTACTACTACTACTACTACTACTACTACTACTATTATTACTTCTACTATTGCTACTACTACAACTACACACGTCATTTTCTCCTACTATAACTACAATACACTAATAATACTTCACTTCAAATCTCTCTCTCTCTCTTTCTCTCTCTCACTCTCTCTCTCTCTCTCTCTCTCTCTCTCTCTCTCTCTGGTCACCTGCCGTCACTCAGCTTCATTACCTGTTCAGTCCCGCAGGTAAATGAGCCTTTCACAGGTACATTTTTCCCTTTTACCTGTTTTCTTCCCTCCCCCTTCGCCATTTTTCTTCCCCTCCCCTCCCCTCCCCTTCCTCTCCTCTCTCCTCCTTCACACATATTTCTCTCATTCTCTCTCTACTCTCTTTAACCTCTAACCTTTGCCTTTTCTCGTCCTCTCCCCCTTGCATCACTTTTACTCTCTCTCTCTCTCTCTCTCTCTCTCTCTCTCTCTCTCTCTCTCTCTCTCTCTCTCTCTCTCTCTCCAAAGAATTATATATATATAGATAAATAGAGTGATGATAGATAGATAGAGAAAGAGCGAGAGAGCGAGAGAGAGAGAGAGAGAGAGAGAGAGAGAGAGAGAGAGAGAGAGAGAGAGATAAGTAGGCAAAAAACAGGCAAACAATGAGTGGCCGTTGAACATAATCTCTTATCGTCCATGAGAGAGGGGAGGAGGGAGGGGAGGGTAGATAGATAAGTGAGGGAGAGGAGAGGGAGAGGAGAGAGAGAGAGAGAGGGAGAGAGGGACATTACTCATCACAACCTCCCTCTCTCTCCTCCATCATACACTCACAACAACAACAACAACAACAACGTCAAATCGAGTAAGTTTCTTTATATCAGTAAAATTCTGAACATGAAAATAAAAATAATAATGATAATAATAATAATAAAAATATATACTAATGACAACAATAACACTAATACAAAACTTTATAATATAACAAAAATATAAAAGTATCACAATAATAACAAAATTGATAACCTTTCTATTTTATCTGATCAACCTCCACCATTGAGAAAGAAGAGAGGGAGGAAGGGGAGGGGAGAGGAAGGTGAGAGAGACGATATGGAAAGGGAAGGGAGAAGGGGGAGAGAAAGGGGGGGTAAGGGGGAAGCATAGGCCTAGTTCAGTAGCCGACATGAGAGAAAGAGGGGAAAAGAGGAAGGGGAAGAGGGGAGGGGGGGAGGAGAGAAAAGAATAGGAGTAGGATGAGGACAAGGGGAGGGGAATGATAGGGAGTGGGAAGGTGGATGGGGCTTGGTGGGTAGGTGGAGGAGGAGATAGAGGAGGAGGAGGAGGAGGAGGAGGAGGAGGAGGAGGAGGAGGAGGAGGAGGAGGAGGAGGAGGAGGTAAGGGCATGATAAGGTTATGATGGACGGCTGCCCCTCGAAGGTCATCTGATTGACCTCTAGACACCTAAAGGATGCCTGGAGGAGGAGGAAGAAAAGAAAAGAAGAAAAAAAAGAAGAAACAGAAGAGGAAGAGGTGGCATATAAACAGAAAAAGAAAATAAGAGAAGGAGGAGGAGGAGGAGGAGGAAGAAGAACAAGAGGTATATGGTAGCATAGGAACAAGACGAAAAGAGAAGAATATAGCATAGAATAAGAGAGGTGAGGAAAATTATAGAAGGAAAAAGAGGAAAGCGAAAGTAAAGCATAGAGAGAAATAATGGAGAAGGAATAAAAGGAGAATGCAAGGGAATAGGAAAGGTATGGAGGAGGTGGAGGAGGAAAAAATATAGGGAGAGAGTGAGAGAGAGAGAAAGGAGGGAGGGTGGAGGATGAAAGAAGAGGAAGAGGAAGAAGGAGAAAAAAGTTTGATAAGATTTTCAAGATACCAATAATTTTCTCACATAAAAAAGTCATGCAATTATCACCTCGTGGGATTCAGAGAGAGAGAGAGAGAGAGAGAGAGAGAGAGAGAGAGAGAGAGAGAGAGAGAGAGAGAGAGAGAGAGAGAGAGAGAGAGAGAGAGAGCATCAAGCACTAATAGTTTCTCACGCTGTGCTTTTTTTCTCTCTTTTTGACTTTCTCTAACTCACTGCAAACCACCTCGAGGCTCCTTGACACACACACACACACACACACACACACACACACACACACACACACACACACACACACGCACGCACACACAGCTAAGTGGAGGACAAACACACTCTCCCTCCCATAAAGTAAACAAAAGGAAACTACAAAAGTGACATTCCAAGGTAGAAGGAAAATAGACAAGTAAAGTGGAGGAGGAAAAAAAAAAAAAGTGAAGTATATGACTAGAAAATAAAGGAAATCTAGCTTATTTTTCTCCTCCTCCAGTGACGTTTGAGAAAGAATAATGTTACAAGATTACTATTCTCTCTCTCTCTCTCTCTCTCTCTCTCTCTCTCTCTCTCTCTCTCTCTCTCTCTCTCTCTCTCTCTCTATCATTATCACTAAATTATCAACTTTTAGGTATCCGGTCATACAGAAAAGAGAAATAAAATAGAGAAAACAAAAAAAATAAGAAGGAAAAAAAGGAAACAAAACCAAAAGTAAAATTTACCACCGCCACAAAAAACGGACACACCTGTACTATACAAACACACACGACTACACACAAACGCACACGTAAGTACACATGACACTTAACTTTTTTTCCCTCCTCCTCCTCTTCCTCCTCCCTCTTGTTGGAGGTAACAATGGAAGGAAACTGTGAGTGATGAGGAGGAGGAGGAGGAGGAAGAAGAGAAAGAGGAGTAGGAGGAGTAAAAGGAGAATTGGACACACACACACACACACACACACACACACACACACACACACACACACACAGGGGCAGGTAGGGACAGCTAACTCACGACCGGTACCTAATAGGGATCAAAGTTCACTCTCTCTCTCTCTCTCTCTCTCTCTCTCTCTCTCTCTCTCTCTCTCTCTCTCTCTCTCTCTCTCAGTTTATAAAGAGAAGAAAACTGAAGAGGGGAGGGAGGGAGGGAAAGAGGGAGGGAGGAAAGTGCAGGGCAAATAGACGTGGAGGATGACAATACACACACACACACACACACACACACACACACACACACACACCTAAGTAAGAAGTTCACCGCCACAAAATATATCTCAAAAAGCAATGAAAAAATAATCAAAAGTAAGTTGTAAAAAGAATACAGATTACTGATATTACAGGAGGTGGTGGTGGTGGTGGTGGTGGTGGTGGAGAAATTCATTATTATGTTATACAGTTTAACATTGTATTGTGTTCTGTGCTTGTCTGTTGTGGAGGTGACAGGTACTACTACATTACATTTGACACCCCCCCCAGCCCCCTAACCCGCCCCCCCCCCAAACGTACACGCTGCCTTCCAACAATAAAACTTCCCACTCGCAGAAAGTCTCACTCATCACCAAAATACTGTTCTCTCTTGATCATGTTGTATACGGAATAGTAGTAGTAGTAGTAGTAGTAGTAGTAGTAGTAGTAGTAGTAGTAGTAGTAGTAGTGTAGTAGAGTAGTAACAAGAGAAGACTTATACATAAAAAACACTAATGAAGAAGGAGGAGGAGGAGGAGTACAAAGGAAGAACGAAAAAGGAGGAGGAGGTGGAGGATGAGGATGTCAGCAGGTTTCCTCCGTAGACTTTCTGTATTCATAGGAGCAAATCACTCTATTATCGCTTTCAAATTAGACTACATAACCACAGGTAAAATAAATATATAAAAACAATAAGAAAATTACATCCAGGCATATGTATAACAATTATTAATAAAGAATGTACAATTTCTTCTTTCTTAACACTCATTAGGAAGTCTACCTCATGAAGCTTCACTCATTTCGAATCTTTGAACTGAATACTCAACGACCATCAAGTACCGTATAATGCAAGGGAGGGAAGGAGGGGAGGAGAGAGTAAGAGATAGGAGGGGAGGGGAGAGAATTGGATAGGAGGGGAGGGGAGAGTATTGGATAGAAGAAGGAAGGGAGGGGAGAGTAAGAGATAGAAGGAGGGGAGGGGAGAACATAGGAGAGAGGGAGGGGAGAGAGGGGAGAGAAGCATGTTCCGCTCTTCTCCACCAAGTCAAGCACCTAGTTAATGTGTGTATGTGTGTGTGTGTGTGTGTGTGTGTGTGTGTGTGTGTGTGTGTGTGTGTGTGTGTGTGTGTGTGTGTGTATCTCGTAACGGGCGTGGTGTGGACAGGAAGGGGAAAAAAATAGAAAAAATAAGAAGTTTTAATCCAAGTTTTGTCAAGGAATTACTAAACTGACACTTGAATTAATGATCCTTATTTACACTTTCACAGCTACACTATTACTATTCATGCTACTACTACTACTACTATTACTACCTTACCTTTGGGGCGTGGGGGGCCGGGCACTCCACGGCACCGGTCACTGCAACACACTGGGGGGCATCACAAGCAACACACTCCACGCAACACAACGCAAACCAACACTCCAGAAACAACGAACTAGACCATCTAATTGTCGTTATACTTAAATTTTGCTTAACAATCAATAAATTATCAAACACTCCCGATAGTTCATTAATAAATCCAAATGTTTATAAGTTTAGTATAACAGGAAATCCCCTCACAAGCAAGCGTCTGTCTGTCAATGGTAAGTATTTAAGTATTTCCAGTCACGAGAAATGTGGCGGCGCAGCGGACGTCACACACCACCTTCCCCAAACACTCTCACGTGCACACTAAAGGGAAGACAAGTTACCCAAGAGAGACTGACTGGCCAACGTTCTCCGCGCCAACCAATGAAAGTACAGGAAAGTATATCACCCTGCTAGGCCACGCCCTCTCGACCAACCAGCATCGTAGAAAGGCCTTGTTTACATTCCTGAGTCACACACGTTACCTTTAAGCAACTTACTTTCAAAATTGATTATGTATTGATAGAAAAAAAAAAAAACTACAGTACAGAGCATTCATACGCAATAGTGAATGAGAGAGAGAGAGAGAGAGAGAGAGAGAGAGAGAGAGAGAGAGAGAGAGAGAGAGAGAGAGAGAGAGAGAGAGAGAGAGAGAGAGAGAGAAAGAGAGAGGGTAATAATATCGTGCCACATATCAGATAACACAAAAAATTGATTTCTACAAACCGATCAACTTCACTTTCATCCCAAACTACCTGTGCCCTCTCACCTGTCTAAGGGGGGGAGGGGAAAGGGGGGGAGTGGAGGGTAAGGGAAGGGGAAGGGGAAGGGGAAGGGAAAGGGTAAAGGGGAGGGGAAAGGGGAGGTGTTATGGGGGAGGAATGAATCAAGTTGGCTCAATAGGTAAACTTTAGTGCCGTGAGAATAGTCAAGGTCTTTCTCTCTCTCTCTCTCTCTCTCTCTCTCTCTCTCTCTCTCTCTCTCTCTCTCTCTCTCTCTCTCTCACCTTTGACACATATCCCTCCCCTGTTTCCATCTCCTCCCCCCCCTTTACCCACTCTACCTCCACCATACCTTCTCCATTCATCTCCACAACCCCCTCCCTCCCTCCCTCCCTCTTTCCTCCATTCTTTCCTCCGTCACTCCATCCATGTTCAGTTACAATATAATGTTTGAAATTCCTGATACATATATTCTCTCTCTCTCTCTCTCTCTCTCTCTCTCTCTCTCTCTCTCTCTCTCTCTCTCTCTCTCTCTCTCTCTCTCTCTCTATCTATCTCATTTTCTTTGCCGTTATCCCTTCCCTCTTCGTCCGCTCATCATCTTCCTATTGTCATCTTCCTTTCACACTGTTCCTCTCTTCACATTCTCTCTTCCAAGTCATTTACTCTGAATAACCTCTTTCCCTGCACACACACACCCTCTCTGTCTCTCTCTCTCTCTCTCTCTCTCTCTCTCTCTCTCTCTCTCTCTCTCTCTCTCTCTCTCTCTCTCTCTCTCTCTCTCCTCTTAATAGTCACTCTAGAACCATGTATACATAAAGAGCATGAGGGATGGAAGGTGAAGTCCTCACCCGAACGTAACGAGAGGAGTCATTTCGTAGGGGACACACCAGAGGGGAGCCGCCATCACCAGTGCAGGAGTCCTGGCCTTCCACCTCCCTTACCTGGGATGTGTAATGCTTCACCAAGGACATCAATACGAGGAGGAGGAGGAGGAGGAGGAGGAGGAGGAGGAGGAGGGAGGAGGAGGAGGAGGGGGAGGATGAGGAGGGGGAGGAGGAGAAGGAGGAGGAGGAGAAGGAAGAAAATAAGACACAGTAAGTGAAGGAAGGTTTCGGCATATGCACGTACTTGTGAAACACACACGTTGACACACACACACACACACACACACACACACACACACACACACACACACACACACACACACACACACACACACACACTGCAGAAGAGAATTCCCATACAGAGCATGTATAATTTAAGTTCTTCAGAGACCTGAGACTCATTTGGTGAGACAGTTGATGTCGTGAGAAGCATCATAAGGAGTGGAAGTCAGGGTATTCAAGACTTTCAACAGACAAAGGAAACTTAGAGTGTATACATTTATTTAGCACATACGAGGCTGAAACATTTTCTAATACAATTTTTTATTCACGAAACGTTTTATTTCCTAAACCTCTCCTAAGTGCTAATACATATATATATATATATATATATATATATATATATATATATATATATATATATATATATGTATATATATATATATATATATATATATATATATATACATATAGCTCCTGACTGTGAAGAAAATATAACATTTCACCAAGTGTCTTGGCGTACTTGTATCAGGTGACAGAGGCTGACACATCTAAACAGGGAACTTGCCTTTCAAAACAAATTATATTGTCGAAAGTCGAATGTCGACTGATGGCTTCCGTAACGTCTCCTCTTCCCTGGAAGCTCCAAACTCTTCGCCGAGGACTTGGTCCACCCACGTTCCTATCTTGAACACGTCCACATACACCCCCGGCACGCCCTTGGTCCCACACCCGATTCCCCACGCCACCACGCCCACCTAAAAGGGACCAGAAAAAAGTGACTAAATCGGCAACAAAACTCATGGATTTTTTAGGATATAAACTTGCAATTTCCTTAAAATTTCCTTTTTCATTAGAAGAAGACTGGCTTATGGCAGCAAACATGCAATGCACATCTTCATGGAAGAAACAACTATATAACAGATATCAAAACACTCAATGTAAGTTACTTTCTAAAGTTTAGTGTTTTTAAGAGATCAAGCTGTAAGAAGGTGGAACAACAGTGAAAACCAAACTCATTTTCATCTTAGAAGGAAGGAAGATATAGTACCAATCACTTCTTGCATCAGCAACATGTATACAATTGTGATGATGATGAAAGGAAAGTTTTGTGGCAGCAAGCAGAGTGAGGAGTGTGAAGATAAACTCAGAAGAGCAATTATTAACAAATACACACACACACACACACACACACACACACACACACACACACACACACACACACATACACACACACACACACACACACACACACACATACACACATATACACACACACACACACACACACACACACACACTAAGTAATCTTCCAAGACTGAGATTATTCAGTAGACAGACGTGTTTGGATGCCGCTACTGAGTAGGCCTGATACACTACATCGTGTTGCAGGTAGTACACAAAAGCGCTCAGGGAAAGTGAAGAAGGGGAGGATGAGCATAAGGGATGGAAGGTGAAGTCCTCACCTGAACGTAACGAGTGGAGTCACTTTGCAGGGGACACACCAGAGGGGAGCCGCCATCACCAGTGCAGGAGTCCTGGCCTTCCACCTCCCCCCCGGCACAGAGGAAGGTGTCGTGCAGGATGAAGCTAGATCCCAGCCGCGTCTTCTGCATGGCGGCCTGGCAGGTGTCATGCCTCGCCAAGGGCATTGTCACGGCCTTCATCACCTGGACACACACACAAAAAAAACACATTTGATGGAGGAACACCTGCTTCTTGGGACATTATGCGCCTGCCGACGAAGGAGTGGCACCCTCATACCCTCATATTCACGCCCCTATACAAACTCACCTCCTGAAACCTATTCTTAGTACTGAAATTTCTCTTGCCCCAGCCCGTGACGATGCACTTGTCATGCAGGTAATTTTGCTCGGTGAGAGGGAGGCAGATGGTGTTGACGGTGGTGCTGAGGACTGCTGGATGCTCCAACACCAGCAGCACCACGTCGTAGTAGTGATTAGGCTCGCCACTATACGCCTCGTGGATCACTATTTTGACCACATTAATCTCCTGATAGGGGATCGCCTCCGTCTCCTTTGCCAAGTTCCAATCTCCAAGGCGAACCGTTAAGTCGTCGGGGATGTAGTTACTGTTTAGAGGAAAGAGGGGACGACATGGACACACACAGTACAGTACACACAGGAACAGTAAGAAGTTTTCCTATAAAAACTTCATGGAATAGGTAGTCAAAAATGTCTTCCTTCATCTACACACTTGACATAAAAGGACTCAATCAATCAATCAATCATTGGGGGCATACGCCTCGCCCACCCTTCGACTCCAGCTGCAGCGATCATTCCTCGCGAGTCTCCATGCATTTTTTGCATTTTTTTTTTCTAAATCTATGTAAATACTCTCTCTCTCTCTCTCTCTCTCTCTCTCTCTCTCTCTCTCTCTCTCTCTCTCTCTCTCTCTCTCTCTCTCTCTCCCGACACTTACATGAAATTATGTGCCACGCTCAGGACCATCTGCGGGTGCACCAAAGACCCTCCGGCAATGATGGGAAGCATGGCGTCTGAACTGTGTGGACCAGACGAGGTGATGGCGACAGTCCAAGGAAACTCACCGAACTGCGTCTGTTGGTCCTGCAAAGGTGAAGGAGAGGCTGAGGCACGCTGAAGGAGAGGGATGACGGAGAACGCGAGGTAGAGGGTAGGTGAGAGCAGGATGGAGGGACAAGAGGGTAGAGTATATAAAGGTGAAGAAGAAGGGTTGTGGAGGAAGGGAATGTAAGGAACTTGAGTGAGTAAGGAAGGAAGAAGAAAGAAGGAAGGAAGGAAGGACGGACAGAAAAACGGAAGGAAGGAAAGAAGAAAGCCAAGCATGCAGAACTCACCTCAAAACCAATAAAGGTGTTCATGATGCCCAACCTGTTCCTCCTGCCGCAGGCGAGGGTTAAGTTGGCCGGGATAGGGGGAGGGACGTGCGGATCCACCTCCACACAACACACCTCCTCAGGGGAACCGCAACCCAAGTTACTCCTTAAGTCCAGCACG
>JAPQNM010000042.1:4440996-4443496 GCA_029783475.1 Metacarcinus magister
GAGAGAGAGAGAGAGAGAGAGAGAGAGAAAAAAAAATTGTCTTTTTCTCAAATTTAACGTTTCCAAAGGCATAGCTTATAATAAACGAAAAAATATAAAAGAAATCAAAGAGGAAAGAAGAATAAAAATAAAAAGGAACGAAGAAGGAGAAGCGGAAGGACGGAGAGAAAAGCGAAAAAGAAGAGATAAAAAAAATGAGGAGGGAAGAATAGAGAGAGAGGGAAAAAAAAGGGAAAAGTGAAGGAGGGACACGGGAAAGAAAGGAGACGGAAGTAGATAGATAGAATAAGAAGAATAGAAGAAGTCAGGGAAGAAAGGAAATCAAAGGGATGAAGAAAGGAAAGGAAAGGAATAAAATAGAGAAAAGAAGGAAGTGGAAAGAGACAAGAATGAGATAAAGGATGCACAAGAGAGAGAGGGAGAGGGGGAGAGAGAGAGAAAGAAAGGCAAAAAAAGAGAAGGATATTGACAGGAGAAGGATGAGTGGGAGAGGAGGATAAGGAGGGACAGGCAGGTAGTACAGTAAGAGGCTGGAGTGAGAGGAGAAGAAAGAAAAAGTAGAGAGAAGAAAGACTACGAGGACAGAGCACAAAAAAAGGAAAGAATGAAAGGAATAAAATAATAAGTAGTAGTAATAATAGTGATAGTAATAATAATGATAACAATAATACTGATAATACTACTACCACAGAAAATAATGAAAGACAGAGTGAGAGGCAGGAAAAATAAAAGAAATAAAGGAAAAAGAAAATAAAAAGTTGAGGAGTGAGAAGAAGATTAACAAGAGAGGGAAGAGAAGGCAGGGCATGGGACAGTTGGGTGGGAGGGAGGGAAAAAAAGAGGGAAGGGGAGGGGAGGGGAGGATCTTAATGACATCTAATTAACGTGGGGCGTGTGTGGAATGTCATCCAGAGGGAGGGGAGGAAAAAAAAAAGGGAGGAGTGGGGAGAAGGAGAAGAGGGAGAGGGGGAGATGGGAGAGGGAGGAGGAAAGTTAAGAAAAAAATTAAGTAAGTAACAGGGGATAGTTTGGATAAGATTGAAGTGTTATGGGAGGAGGAGGAGGAGGAGGAGGAGGAGGAGGAGGAGGAGGAGGAGGAGGAGGAGGAGGAGGAAGAGAAGGAGGAAGAGAGGAAGAGGAGGAGGAAGAGGAGATGGTGGGAAACAAGAACATTTAGGAAATACTCGTAATGCGGAAGTCTTTTATTTATTTTTTTTCTTCTCTCTCTCTCTCAGGTGACAAAAAGAGTAACGTTACTGTGTGTGTGTGTGTGTGTGTGTGTGTGTGTGTGTGTGTGTGTGTGTGTGTGTGTGTGTGTGTGTGTGTGTGTGTGTGCGCAGGGGTACTTCTAAATGTGTACACGATGACAGAGCACATAACTTCTGTGTATGTTTGGAGAATAATAGTAACGGTGTGTGTGTGTGTGTGTGTGTGTGTGTGTGTGTGTGTGTGTGTGTGTGTGTGTGTGTGTGTGTGTGTGTCCATTAAAAACAAACCAAGGGAGGGGGAGCGAGAGAGAGAGAGAGAGAGAGGAGAGAGAGAGAGAGGAGAGAGAGAGAGAGAGAGAGAGAGAGAGAGAGAGAGAGAGAGAGAGAGGAGAGGAGAGAGAGAGAGAGAGAGAGATAGTCTTGCATATATTGATAAAAAAGAAGTATTACACAACACTGATATAAAAGTTTCTCTCTCTCTCTCTCTCTCTCTCTCTCTCTCTCTCTCTCTCTCTCTCTCTCTCTCTCTCTCTCTCTCTCTCTCTCTCTCTCTCTCTCTTATTCTTTCTGTCTCATGCCACATTTCTTCTTTCCATTTATATATTGTCAATTAATTTTTTCCTCTATTCCTGTTCCAATCCTCCTCCTCTTCTTCCTCCTCCTCCTCCTTTTCCTCCTCCTACAGAAATTCTTATCATCTTTGGGATCGTGAGAGACAATCAGGAGGCCTACGTTTTTTTTTTTTATTTAAGTAGGAGGAGGAGGAGGAGGAGGAGGAGGAGGAGGAGGAGGAGGAGGAGGAGGAGGAGGAGGAGGAGGAGGAGCAAGTTGTCTTTCTTCCTTCTTTTATATTTCCTCCCTCTCTCTCTCTCTCTCTCAAGTACACTCCATACCTGCCCCTTTCCATGTCCCCCCCCCACACACACACCTGTCCCCATACCGTTGTACCTGTTAACTGTCCCGCTCTGCACCTGTTTTACCCTCTAGGGAGAGAGAGAGAGAGAGAGAGAGAGAGAGAGAGAGAGAGAGAGAGAGAGAGAGAGAGAGAGAGAGAGAGAGAGAGAGAGAGAGAGAGAGAGAGAGAATACGATATGTCTTCAGTTACCGCCTCTGAAATATATAATCTTTGCCACACGAGTCTCGAACACACACACACACACACACACACACACACACACACACACACACACACACACACACACACACACACACACACACACACACACAGTCACATACACAGCTCAGTGACACCTTTCCTTAATGGGAGAGAGCGGGCATTGAGGAGAAAAAAA
>JAPQNM010000042.1:4455996-4463496 GCA_029783475.1 Metacarcinus magister
ACCAATGTTGATGGAAAAGATATCAGATATTCCTTATGAAATTACCAACTAATAAACAAAGCACATTGTTCAATTGGTATCTTAGCTTAGAAGCTAATGTTGTTTGTTTAATGATATCATTATTTTAGTAGATAACTATTTTTCATGAGATAGATACCGATCAAATATAACAAAGAGTTATGTTGTGAAATCATAAATATTTTTCTCCTCTTTTTAAACCCTATCCCATTCCAATCCTGCGTCTAGTTTCTTTTTTCATTATTTATAATCTACGTAATTTACGTGAGGACGTAATATATATTTTCTTAATATTGTGTTTATCAGTACTTGTTACATACCATAAGGATCGGAAAAAGGTGCAGTTTCTGAAGCATTGCTTGAAAATTCAATACGAGTAAAACGAAAGGAGTTACAGCTAGTTTAAGTAGAGCATATGATGAAAACCAGTTTTTATACACTATTTCAGGATGGCAGAGTCTGTTTGATTACTCCTGTAGTGTACATAGCCTTCCTTTGACCTTCTTAAATGCTGCTGCATCAAGATAAGGCTCACTAGAATTAGGTATATAGAGGCAGAAAACAATTAAATTTCCACCACTCGTTCGGTCATGACCGGCCGATCAAAATCTTCACTACTGACTCTGCTGTCACCGGTGCCAATGGCTATGGAAGTAATTTATTTTCATTAAAAAATGTAATGCAGTACTTTTATTGCAGTGTCAAGCACCATCAAGAGAATATCATAGCTATCAGTAACCCGCGTATACTCCTACACACGACGCGTTAACCCGTAAGGAACACATATAGTCTTAACTTCCACGAATATTCTTGTAATGACTGTTAAAGCTCAAAGCAGTTCATAACTAAGCCTTACGACACGTTTAACCATCTTGCAGACCCTCGTGGATGTGTAGAATTAATCTCAACATATGGTGTATCGTTCGGTCATGACCGGCCGATCAAAATCTTAACTACTGACTCTGTCACCGGTGCCAATGGCTATGGAAGTTATTTATTTTCATTAAAAAATGTAATGCAGTACTTTTATTGCAGTGTCAAGCTCCATCAAGAGGATATGATAGCTATCAGTAACCCGCGTATACTCCTACACACGACGCGTTAACCCGTAAGGAACACATATAGTCTTAACGTCCACGAATATTCTTGTAATGACTGCTACAGCTCAAAGCAGTTCATAACTAAGCCTTATGACACGTTTAACCATCTTACAGACCCTCGTGGATGTGTAGAGTTGACCTCAACATATGGTGTATTTTTGTCATTTTTTCTACTTCTGGAAATTTTTTGCAAAATTTCCTCTTCGATTTTGTTTTTATTAAACTATGTTGTACATGGGAATAATGTAAGACTTTCAGCTTAGTTTCAGTTAATTTCACCAGAAACTTTTATTGCTATAAATCAATTTATTTGGGTTAAAAGAAATGATAAAATCAGTATGGTGGATCTAATACTTTACCAATGTTGATGGAAAAGATATCAGATATTCCTTATGAAATTACCAACTAATAAACAAAGCACATTGTTCAATTGGTATCTTAGCTTAGAAGCTAATGTTGTTTGTTTAATGATATCATTATTTTAGTAGATAACTATTTTTCATGAGATAGATACCGATCAAATATAACAAAGAGTTATGTTGTGAAATCATAAATATTTTTCTCCTCTTTTTAAACCCTATCCCATTCCAATCCTGCGTCTAGTTTCTTTTTTCATTATTTATAATCTACATAATTTACGTGAGGACGTAATATATATTTTCTTAATATTGTGTTTATCAGTACTTGTTACATACCATAAGGATCGGAAAAAGGTGCAGGTTCTGAAGCATTGCTTGAAAATTCAATACGAGTAAAACGAAAGGAGTTACAGCTAGTTTAAGTAGAACATATGATGAAAACCAGTTTTTATACACTATTTCAGGATGGCAGAGTCTGTTTGATTACTCCTGTAGTGTACATAGCCTTCCTTTGACCTTCTTAAATGCTGCTGCATCAAGATAAGGCTCACTAGAATTAGGTATATAGAGGCAGAAAACAATTCAATTTCCACCACTCGTTCGGTCATGACCGGCCGATCAAAATCTTCACTACTGACTCTGCTGTCACCGGTGCCAATGGCTATGGAAGTAATTTATTTTCATTAAAAAATGTAATGCAGTACTTTTATTGCAGTGTCAAGCACCATCAAGAGAATATCATAGCTATCAGTAACCCGCGTATACTCCTACACACGACGCGTTAACCCGTAAGGAACACATATAGTCTTAACTTCCACGAATATTCTTGTAATGACTGTTAAAGCTCAAAGCAGTTCATAACTCAGCCTTACGACACGTTTAACCATCTTGCAGACCCTCGTGGATGTGTAGAATTAATCTCAACATATGGTGTATCGTTCGGTCATGACCGGCCGATCAAAATCTTAACTACTGACTCTGTCACCGGTGCCAATGGCTATGGAAGTTATTTATTTTCATTAAAAAATGTAATGCAGTACTTTTATTGCAGTGTCAAGCTCCATCAAGAGGATATGATAGCTATCAGTAACCCGCGTATACTCCTACACACGACGCGTTAACCCGTAAGGAACACATATAGTCTTAACGTCCACCAATATTCTTGTAATGACTGCTACAGCTCAAAGCAGTTCATAACTAAGCCTTACGACACGTTTAACCATCTTACAGACCCTCGTGGATGTGTAGAGTTGACCTCAACATATGGTGTATTTTTGTCATTTTTTCTACTTCTGGAAATTTTTTGCAAAATTTCCTCTTCGATTTTGTTTTTATTAAACTATGTTGTACATGGGAATAATGTAAGACTTTCAGCTTAGTTTCAGTTAATTTCACCAGAAACTTTTATTGCTATAAATGAATTTATTTGGGTTAAAAGAAATGATAAAATCAGTATGGTGGATCTAATACTTTACCAATGTTGATGGAAAAGATATCAGATATTCCTTATGAAATTACCAACTAATAAACAAAGCACATTGTTCAATTGGTATCTTAGCTTAGAAGCTAATGTTGTTTGTTTAATGATATCATTATTTTAGTAGATAACTATTTTTCATGAGATAGATACCGATCAAATATAACAAAGAGTTATGTTGTGAAATCATAAATATTTTTCTCCTCTTTTTAAACCCTATCCCATTCCAATCCTGCGTCTAGTTTCGTTTTTTCATTATTTATAATCTACGTAATTTACGTGAGGACGTAATATATATTTTCTTAATATTGTGTTTATCAGTACTTGTTACATACCATAAGGATCGGAAAAGGTGCAGGTTCTGAAGCATTGCTTGAAAATTCAATACGAGTAAAACGAAAGGAGTTACAGCTAGTTTAAGTAGAACATATGATGAAAACCAGTTTTTATACACTATTTCAGGATGGCAGAGTCTGTTTGATTACTCCTGTAGTGTACATAGCCTTCCTTTGACCTTCTTAAATGCTGCTGCATCAAGATAAGGCTCACTAGAATTAGGTATATAGAGGCAGAAAACAATTCAATTTCCACCACTCGTTCGGTCATGACCGGCCGATCAAAATCTTCACTACTGACTCTGCTGTCACCGGTGCCAATGGCTATGGAAGTAATTTATTTTCATTAAAAAATGTAATGCAGTACTTTTATTGCAGTGTCAAGCACCATCAAGAGAATATCATAGCTATCAGTAACCCGCGTATACTCCTACACACGACGCGTTAACCCGTAAGGAACACATATAGTCTTAACTTCCACGAATATTCTTGTAATGACTGTTAAAGCTCAAAGCAGTTCATAACTAAGCCTTACGACACGTTTAACCATCTTGCAGACCCTCGTGGATGTGTAGAATTAATCTCAACATATGGTGTATCGTTCGGTCATGACCGGCCGATCAAAATCTTAACTACTGACTCTGTCACCGGTGCCAATGGCTATGGAAGTTATTTATTTTCATTAAAAAATGTAATGCAGTACTTTTATTGCAGTGTCAAGCTCCATCAAGAGGATATGATAGCTATCAGTAACCCGCGTATACTCCTACACACGACGCGTTAACCCGTAAGGAACACATATAGTCTTAACGTCCACAAATATTCTTGTAATGACTGCTACAGCTCAAAGCAGTTCATAACTAAGCCTTACGACACGTTTAACCATCTTACAGACCCTCGTGGATGTGTAGAGTTGACCTCAACATATGGTGTATTTTTGTCATTTTTTCTACTTCTGGAAATTTTTTGCAAAATTTCCTCTTCGATTTTGTTTTTATTAAACTATGTTGTACATGGGAATAATGTAAGACTTTCAGCTTAGTTTCAGTTAATTTCACCAGAAACTTTTATTGCTATAAATGAATTTATTTGGGTTAAAAGAAATGATAAAATCAGTATGGTGGATCTAATACTTTACCAATGTTGATGGAAAAGATATCAGATATTCCTTATGAAATTACCAACTAATAAACAAAGCACATTGTTCAATTGGTATCTTAGCTTAGAAGCTAATGTTGTTTGTTTAATGATATCATTATTTTAGTAGATAACTATTTTTCATGAGATAGATACCGATCAAATATAACAAAGAGTTATGTTGTGAAATCATAAATATTTTTCTCCTCTTTTTAAACCCTATCCCATTCCAATCCTGCGTCTAGTTTCTTTTTTCATTATTTATAATCTACGTAATTTACGTGAGGACGTAATATATATTTTCTTAATATTGTGTTTATCAGTACTTGTTACATACCATAAGGATCGGAAAAAGGTGCAAAGTTCTGAAGCATTGCTTGAAAATTCAATACGAGTAAAACGAAAGGAGTTACAGCTAGTTTAAGTAGAACATATGATGAAAACCAGTTTTTATACACTATTTCAGGATGGCAGAGTCTGTTTGATTACTCCTGTAGTGTACATAGCCTTCCTTTGACCTTCTTAAATGCTGCTGCATCAAGATAAGGCTCACTAGAATTAGGTATATAGAGGCAGAAAACAATTCAATTTCCACCACTCGTTCGCTCATGACCGGCCGATCAAAATCTTCACTACTGACTCTGCTGTCACCGGTGCCAATGGCTATGGAAGTTATTTATTTTCATTAAAAAATGTAATGCAGTACTTTTATTGCAGTGTCAAGCACCATCAAGAGAATATCATGGCTATCAGTAACCCGCGTATACTCCTACACACGACGCGTTAACCCGTAAGGAACACATATAGTCTTAACGTCCACGAATATTCTTGTAATGACTGCTACAGCTCAAAGCAGTTCATAACTAAGCCTTACGACACGTTTAACCATCTTACACACCCTCGTGGATGTGTAGAGTTGACCTCAACATATGATGTATTTTTGTCATTTTTTCTACTTCTGGAAATTTTTTGCAAAATTTCCTCTTCGATTTTGTTTTTATTAAACTATGTTGTACATGGGAATAATGTAAGACTTTCAGCTTAGTTTCAGTTAATTTCACCAGAAACTTTTATTGCTATAAATCAATTTATTTGGGTTAAAAGAAATGATAAAATCAGTATGGTGGATCTAATACTTTACCAATGTTGATGGAAAAGATATCAGATATTCCTTATGAAATTACCAACTAATAAACAAAGCACATTGTTCAATTGGTATCTTAGCTTAGAAGCTAATGTTGTTTGTTTAATGATATCATTATTTTAGTAGATAACTATTTTTCATGATATAGATACCGATCAAATATAACAAAGAGTTATGTTGTGAAATCATAAATATTTTTCTCCTCTTTTTAAACCCTATTCCCATTCCAATCCTGCGTCTAGTTTCTTTTTTCATTATTTATAATCTACGTAATTTACGTGAGGACGTAATATATATTTTCTTAATATTGTGTTTATCAGTACTTGTTACATACCATAAGGATCGGAAAAAGGTGCAGGTTTTGAAGCATTGCTTGAAAATTCAATACGAGTAAAACGAAAGGAGTTACAGCTAGTTTAAGTAGAACATATGATGAAAACCAGTTTTTATACACTATTTCAGGATGGCAGAGTCTGTTTGATTACTCCTGTAGTGTACATAGCCTTCCTTTGACCTTCTTAAATGCTGCTGCATCAAGATAAGGCTCACTAGAATTAGATATATAGAGGCAGAAAACAATTCAATTTCCACCACTCGTTCGTCATGACCGGCCGATCAAAATCTTCACTACTGACTCTGCTGTCACCGGTGCCAATGGCTATGGAAGTAATTTATTTTCATTAAAAAATGTAATGCAGTACTTTTATTGCAGTGTCAAGCACCATCAAGAGAATATCATAGCTATCAGTAACCCGCGTATACTCCTACACACGACGCGTTAACCCGTAAGGAACACATATAGTCTTAACGTCCACGAATATTCTTGTAATGACTGCTACAGCTCAAAGCAGTTCATAACTAAGCCTTACGACACGTTTAACCATCTTACAGACCCTCGTGGATGTGTAGAGTTGACCTCAACATATGGTGTATTTTTGTCATTTTTTCTACTTCTGGAAATTTTTTGCAAAATTTCCTCTTCGATTTTGTTTTTATTAAACTATGTTGTACATGGGCATAATGTAAGACTTTCAGCTTAGTTTCAGTTAATTTCACCAGAAACTTTTATTGCTATAAATCAATTTATTTGGGTTAAAAGAAATGATAAAATCAGTATGGTGGATCTAATACTTTACCAATGTTGATGGAAAAGATATCAGATATTCCTTATGAAATTACCAACTAATAAACAAAGCACATTGTTCAATTGGTATCTTAGCTTAGAAGCTAATGTTGTTTGTTTAATGATATCATTATTTTAGTAGATAACTATTTTTCATGAGATAGATACCGATCAAATATAACAAAGAGTTATGTTGTGAAATTATAAATATTTTTCTCCTCTTTTTAAACCCTATCCCATTCCAATCCTGCGTCTAGTTTCTTTTTTCATTATTTATAATCTACGTAATTTACGTGAGGACGTAATATATATTTTCTTAATATTGTGTTTATCAGTCCTTGTTACATACCATAAGGATCGGAAAAAGGTGCAGTTTCTGAAGCATTGCTTGAAAACTCAATACGAGTAAAACGAAAGGAGTTACATCTAATTTGAGTAAAAAATGTGATGAAAACAAGTTTTTATACACTATTTCAGGATGGCAGAGTCTGTTTAATTACTTCTGTAGTGTACATAGCCTTCCTTTGACCTTCTTAAATGCTGCTGCATTAAGATAAGGCTCACGAGAATTAGGTATATAGAGGCAGAAAACATTTCAATTTCCACCGCTCGTTTGGTCATGACCGGCCGATCAAAATCTTCACTACTGACTTTCACCGGTGCCAATATCTATGGAAGTTATTTATTTTCATTAAAAAATGTAATGCAGTACTTTTATTGCAGTGTCAAGCTCCATCAAGAAGATATAATAGCTATCAGTAACCCGCGTATACTCCTACACACGACTATGGAGTGTGGAAGCCATCT
>JAPQNM010000042.1:4465996-4493496 GCA_029783475.1 Metacarcinus magister
GAAGAAGAAGGGAAGAAGAAGGAGGAAGAAGAAAGAGGGAAAATGAAAAACAGGAGAAGGCATGGGAGAAAGCAGAACAAAAAGTTAAGAGAAAATGGAAAAACAAACAGGAAAAGAAAAAAAGGAAGAAAAATAAGTAGAAGAAAAAGAAAAAGAAAAAGAAAAAGAACAAGAACATGAACAAGAACAGGAAGAGGAGGAGGAGGAGGAGGAGAGGAAGAAGAAGAATAGGGAGAAGGCGATGGAGAAAAGCCGGTCGGTTAGTCAGAGAGTCACGTAACTTACCTGCCTACCAGTGACGAGTTTCCCTCACCTGTAACTATCGCTAGGGAAAGGTATGCACTAGGAGGGACGGGGCAGGGGGCGGGGCAGGGGGCGAGTCATGAGGTCGAGTGTGTGTGTGTGTGTGTGTGTGTGTGTGTGTGTGTGTGTGTGTATGTGTATGTATGTAGAAGAATGCGCACGCTGATAGAAATACTCCAAGTGAAGTGACCGTGTAAGGCGGCAGCTCCCACCACTACACCGTCACATCACCCCAACACTGACCTTCCTAACACGTAGAAGGGTGTGCCACTTGGTACTTCAAACAGTCCAGTGGGGTGAACGTGACTTATTCATAACAAACAACATCCAAAAACTTTCCTATTCTATCAGTATCATGTAAAATAGAGTTAAGGAAAATATTACAGGTTGTTTGTTTGTACACGTGCTAAACAAACACAACTTATTTGCGATGTACTGCAAGTTCTTAGTGTGAGTGGTATCGCTATTAAAAGCTGTGACCCCCCCCCAACACTTCTGCTGACCCTAAGCCTAATGTATCTATTCAATTACTGTGAATTACTTACATACATGTGTGAGAAGCTGTGAGGTATAGTGTGTCACGCAGCATTAACATAACTAAAATTACTTGTGAATAAAAGCATAACACATTAGCACACATATCTCTCATTGCCTTATTTCCCTCTTAAATGGAAGCGGTGTTTTAGAGAATCCCCTTATACGTCAGCTAAGGTCAACACGAGAGCATTAATACCATTATTATTATTATTATTATTATTATTATTATTAAAAGGCCGTCAAACGATTGCTTCCCCCCGATGGTGTGAGGGATGAATACCTGACCTGACCACAAAGCAGAGGTAAGGTATATATAGTCCACTCCTCAAAAAGAGTTTTATAGATTCCTTTGTAAACAGTCTCGAGGGAGGAAATAGCCTGTGGGAGTACAATGGGATGCAGTGCCACACACTGTTGCATCACACGCCACTCAACACAACACAACACAACACAACACAACATAACACAACAGCCACCTGCCAAAGTGGAGGGTGAACACAATTTTCTCTCCTTGGTCATTGTTTATTTCAATCTCCTCCTGCATAGTTTGATTGGCTCCTTTTATTTATGCATGGGTATAGTTGTCATTATGATTGTGGACTTCATCTATCTATCTATTCATTTACCTCATTTATATTATTTATAACTCATGCAAACCATTAACATGTCGTTTATATTATGCCACTACATCCAAAACATTTACTAAGCGACACGAGTTTAGATAAAGTGTGGCAAAAAGCTGCCATTCAATGTTACGTGACCCGCACTTATCTGAGACTCAACATTGTGCTGCTATCTTGAGGCGAGAGGGAGAAGCTGCGAGTGAGTCTGGCTCTACGCACTCCCGCACTCCCGCACTCAGTATGGGCTTATAATTTGTGAAGGACGTGTTGCGATAAACAAAGTAATTATATACACTGCTTACATAATGGTGCTGTGGCTGACAATATAAATTAATGGAAACTTCTGCTGTGGGCATCCCATGGGAGGGCGTTGTTAGGAACAGACAAATAGATAGCAAGAGTAACAAGCAATTCAACGGTCAAAAGATCCTTGTGGTAAGTGTAGTGATGCGTTGTATTTGGGACACCACCACCAGCACGACTTCAATGACTGTGACCTTGACGATTGTAAGGATAGCAGAGAGAGAGAGAGAGAGAGAGAGAGAGAGAGAGAGAGAGAGAGAGAGAGAGAGAGAGAGAGAGAGAGAGAGAGAGAGAGAAGAATGTGCTAATATGAATCATCTTCCTTTTGGCCAAGAAGCGTGACGCGTTAGCTCACCTCTCAGTACTATCAAAACAGAACACTGACGCCTGACGAGCATTAGCTAGACTTGTGGCCTTCACGCGGGGTGACGATAACCAGCAACCAAGCATTCCCCCCTTCCTCCACACACACAAGCACCCACCCCCCTCACACACACACAAACACAGGCACCCACCCACACACACACACAGGCACCCCCCTCCCCCCACCACACATATATGTAATCATATCCTGTGAGGCTCCGCGCATAGAGTATTTCGTTGCCACAGTGCATTACTGAGCTTCGTTCAGGTAAGTTGTGTGGTTTTTTTTTTTTTGTGCGCAACTTAGCTCACGTTCACATGAAGTTGATGCACATTATCACAAAAACGGTTTTGCACCTTTCATTGTAACAGACTCAACATGATAGAGCATGTGCTCCTAACACACGCAGAGAGAACGTCACGTTTCAGGAGTCACTATGATTAGTGACTGGACAGGCCACGAGGAAGAAGTGCTGGTCACCATATTGGACAGCTAAGCAAGTGAAGTGAACATTGTTCCCCAGCATAGAAGTATACTTTAAAGCATCCTGACACATTCACTCAAATGCACTTATTCACACACGTACCTTTTTTTTTCTACAGGAAGAACAAAGTAAGTGAGACTGCCCATCACCATCAACATGACCAACCCAAGGGATACCAAAGTCAACCAGACACATCGCATTTTCTTCTTCTTTATGATGTTGGGTAAGTTTCATTTATTTTCCTTTAAGAGGTAGTGTGTGTGTGTGTGTGTGTGTGTGTGTGTGTGTGTGTGTGTGTGTGTGTGTGTGTGTGTGTGTGTGTGTGTGTGTGAAGGAGAGAGAGAGAGAGGAGAGAGAGAGAGAGAGAGAGAGAGAGAGAGAGAGAGAGAGAGAGAGAGAGAGAGAGAGAGAGAGAGAGAGAGAGAGGAGAGAGAGAGAGAGAGAGAGAGAGAGAGAGAGAGAGATGTTGGGTAAGTTTCATTTATTTTCCTTTAAGAGGTGGTGTGTGTGTGTGTGTATGTGTGTGTGTGTGTGCTTCCAAGACGTGTGTGCTAAAAGCTTGTCGTCCACCACACAGGGTTTCACGTCGCCGACCTCGCCACACCAACTAGAGACCTACATGTTGAGCTCATCGGGAATGGAAACCCGACCATCAAGATTGCCTTTACCCAACGTGACTGCAATGACACCAACAGTAAGCACACACACACACACACACACACACACACACACACACACACACACACACACACACACACACACACACACACAGGCAATGCATTAATCAATCAATGTTTCTTTTCAGACACCCTAAAACCCATATCGTGTTCCCAGAAACGCATAGTAACGCAATCTTTGAACATAAGGGGCGTGTGTGGGGTAAGTGTATCATGTGTTTGTCCTGCTTTGTTGGCGGTACAAGCCTCGATAAGGCTTTGGTAATGTGCTCTCTTAAGTATCAGTGTATAGTGCATATTCTTGTTTCAAAAGCCTCGAGTATTGAAGAGTCAATCCTTCCCTTTAACTGTGGTGTGAATGCTTGCTATTTTGTTTTTCCTCATCAGGTATTACAAAGCATCAATAATTAGCTTTTAGTCTAACATCTTAACTCTTTAATTAAACATATATCAAATATTGGGTAAGATTTTTTTTCTTTCTTCTCTATCTATCTATTTATGTATCTATTTATCTTGCTCCCTTTCTCTCATTCAATTTGCTGTCATTTTACATTGACCTTTTCTCTGTTCATGACGTAATCTCATCACACAGCGTCACAAACACACGTCCATTACAAACACCTAACCACTCATCTCACAGTCTTCCTCTTCAAATCCACCATCTCTGAAGCAACCAAACTGCGGCTACAACCTCACCCACTGTCTTCTCGATGATATTTATTTATTTACTCTCTCTCTCTCTCTCTCTCTCTCTCTCTCTCTCTCTCTCTCTCTCTCTCTCTCTCTCTCTCTCTCTCTCTCTCTCTCTCTCTCTCTCTCTCTCTAAATGAATTGTGTTTGTTCTGGTGCAGGACGGCGGTTTGATGTGTATTAATATAGACTTTCGAGACGAGCCTTGCATCTACGTCAACGGCACAATCAACAACCAACACGTGAGGTCTGAAGACATCCACTTAGACAACGTCACCTTTTACGATGAGAGTGCCATAAAAGCTAAATCCTGGTAAGTAACTACATAATATATACAAGTTAAGGTAAAAAAAATACCGAGAATGGATTTCCTGCCTTGGCAAGCTTTGAGGATACGTGATGTAATTAGAGATTAATCAATATTGAAGTTACAACCAGTGTTTTTTTAATTATCTATAGTTCTTTCCACTAACAGGATGCAGGTAGGCAACACATCGACGCTCCGCATGCTGCCCATACCAGGTGTTACTTCATACCAAATTAAAGTGGAGACTGAGCAATTCCTTAACGTAAGTTGGGGTTGAAGAACAAGCTTGTAGAATGTACTTGCCTAGAATGTATCGTAGGATGAGGGAGGATATCCATTTGAACACGTGGCACACTCACAACGAGCGTCTGTCACATCACAAGTTTAGTCTGGAGCTGTTCCGTTCCGTTCGCTCTTGGTGTGTTTACGTTCCACTTGGCCTCGGTGTTGCCAAGGCTTATTCAATAGTTTGCTTTCCAAAAGTTGCAGTGCATACTCAAAGCTGTAGAAGATAGATAAATAGATAAATAATTTATTGACCCCAATTTATGCAAGAGTGTGTGTGTGTTGTGCTTCACCTCAGTACAGACAGACGCTGTGGTGTTACCGTGCTGTGGTGTTACCGTGCTGTGGTGTTACCGTGCTGTGGTGTTACCGTGCTGTGGTGTTACCGTGCTGTGGTGTTACCGTGCTGTGGTGTTACCGTGCTGTGGTGTTACCGTGCTGTGGTGTTACCGTGCTGTGGTCTTACCGTGCTGCGCATTAATCAACTTTATGCTTATACAAGTGGATTTTTTTTTCGCTATATTTATTGTAACGTTTCAAAATAAGTAACGAAGTATTAAAGGATTTACCCTAAAAAAAATCAAACGGAAACATAAAATGCCTTATGTATTTAAGAATAGAAAGTGAAATGACGATGAAGCCGTACTACTAGTGGGAAAAAAATGTAACAAAATAAATGTGGAACATTATTGGAATTGAAAGATTGATACGATAAGTTAATGAATACCAAGTTTATGTATGTATTAGGTATTATGATATTTAGATAAGTCATATTAGAATTATAAATATCAGTATTTTCTAGGATACGAAAACTCTCAAAGGTGAAGTGCGTGACGACGTGGTGACTTTCACAGCAAAATGGTACAAAGACTTCGACCCGGAACGCACATACATGATTGAGGTGAGACCATAACTTGTAGCGTACATGTCCTTCTTCATAATTATATCAAACAACAGCTCCCCAGGTCAACGTATCTCCCCCGATCCTCAGTTATCTGTAGTCCACTCTAAGTATATGCTTTTTTAAAGAGTTCACCTTAACGTCTACAAGCCTTTGTCTGTGCATCATCCCCTTATAGCGTCTTCTGACACCTATATATCAACATTTTGTCTATATCATAACGTGCTATGGACAGTATGTTGGACTATCACACCAACAATATAGTTAATTTATCCTCCTTTGTTACACGCCCATATAAATGATCTTTGTGCAACTACAGTGTCTGCCTCCACTTGACCTTCCTCGCTTCAATTCTTACAGTTCCGTCCAGGAAACGATTGCAACGAAATCTTCGCCATGAATATAAATAAACTAGAATATCTCAAGTTCAAGCCTCCGTCCAAGGTAAGTCATGAACACATCCAAACCTTCTTTCAAGGACACACTCGACAACACTCATGCTTGCCTCCTTGACTAGTAGCGTGATGTGCCTCGTACGCTTAAGCACATTAGAAAGTAGGGGTCATTCCATGTGTATTAAGGTGAGTTGAGAGCAAGACTCTTTCTTTTCGAAGCTCAGGTCACAATCCAGCGCAGAGAACAGACCAGTTTGCAGGAGAATTTACTGAGAATTGTCTTATCTGAATCAGTAAAAGTCTCATTCTTTGATTCAAGAGTTACAATTATTGCTTGTTAAGTCCTTTCTTTTACATTACAATACTTTCATCGCATGAGATTACGTGAACACACACACACACACACACACACACACACACACACACACACACACACACACACACACACACACAGTCCTACTAATAGTGAACATGTATCATGCGTTCCAGAAGGAGCCGACGGAGATGTCACCAATATCAAAAACTATTGTGATCGGATGCGTAATTTTGACGTTGTTGGTGGCTTTCAACGTGACGGTGACGCTGCTCTTCCGTCACCTGAGGAAGAAGCGTCACAGCGGTT
This sequence comes from Metacarcinus magister, assembly GCA_029783475.1. Lineage (NCBI taxonomy): Eukaryota > Metazoa > Arthropoda > Malacostraca > Decapoda > Cancridae > Metacarcinus > Metacarcinus magister. The sequence continues at coordinate 4,472,488 of JAPQNM010000042.1, forward strand.
CATGTAAGTACAGTACATCTGATGAGGCGTTGATGACTTGGTGAAGTATAACAGAGCCGTGCGATCAGTGTAATGTTAAAATAAATAAATAAAATAAAAAATACAAGTGCTCTGGAATGATCCTGTTGTTGTTGTTGTTGTTGTTGTTGTTGTTGTTTAATTGGATCATTTGTTTAACTTCACTGTTGTTTCACTGCTTCGAGCTTTGGCCGAGTAGTATCAGTTGAAGTAGTAGAGGGTTCGAGACGCGGACTCACTGACTGACTGACTGACTGACTGACACTGTCTTCACCGTCACCACAACACAAGACGCTGCTACGACTCTGGCTTGTTTAGTGTCACCATTATTGTCACCATTATGATTTGCTTCATTTTGATTATTTTAAACATCTAGTTGTTGCACATAAAAAAAACCCGTAACACAATGATTACACAACAATAGTCAAAAGTGAATCATTCCACAATCTATTACTCAACAAATGTATTTTTTTTGTAAATAACTCTGTACGTAGTGTATATATTGAATTTATGTTTTAAGTTAGATAGATTTTATACTTTCCAAATCATTTCATTGCATTTACGTACAGCACAAGGCGTGGCATTGCTTTAAACGTTAATAACCTAACATTTAGATTTTATAACGTGTTAGTCGACATAGCAAAAGATAATGTATCAGCCTGTCTCACCTTTCGATTGGAGACATTGGTCACTTCAAATACTTAACTCATTCTTTCATTCCTCACCCTGTCACCAGCACGAAACTGGTTACTGCAGAATCAAAAGATGTTACTCGCCCAGCCTGTGCCCACTGTCCTGTTGGTGTACTCCCCACACCTTCACCAGCAGATGGCAGCACTATCCACTCACCTAAGAGACAACACACAACTTCAGGTTAGTGACGGTGGGGAAAGATGTATTTCACATGGTAATATACATTGGTTATAGAATTAAGAGACAAGATTTAATTACAAGTCCTATGCAGCTTTACTCTTTCAATTATCTATCTCAATGTTTCCTTGTTCTTCCATTGTCTCTCAACGGAAACTTGACTCTGTCCACATGCTTTTTTTCCATTTTCCTTAAAAAAAAATATATATCAGAGCCCTTGTACTACTCTTGCACCACCAGATCGAGGACCTTTATGCACTTGGAGACCACGACAAGCTCAACGACCCGACCGTGTGGCTCACCAGACGCCTCCTGGACCCCAACGCACGCTTCGTGGTGGCCGTCTGCCCTTCCTCCACCTCCTCCACGGATAACAATGGACCCGAGGAAGACCCTAAGCAAGGAGGTGCCTTCCACTTCCTCCTTGACCATTTCCTAAGTCACCTTGAGTCGTCCAGCCTTGACCAGGACTACACACGTCTCCATCAAGTCAAGTATGAACCGTCATCAACTTAACAACGCTGTTTTAATTTGCTTTGGAGTCTCCTCTAGTTTTCTTTGAGTAATAGTATTCAGGGTTTTATTTATAGTTTTCAGTTTTATTCTTTTATTTAATTTGTAGCATGTTTTAGTGTGTCAAAAAAAAGGTGATATAATACTATAGTTATAATAAAGGCTTAATAAGGATGCTGAAAGAACAGATTGTTGATGATCACTCTTCCTGCTTTGCCTTCTTGACCTAACACGAACCTCCCTTCATCAGACTGGATAATCAAGACACACACCTGAGTACCGTGACACCTGCCCGCCTTTACCACCTCCCTGCCTACCTCCAACAGCTGACCCTCAACCTCACCCTTGATGCACCCAGCACCGCCTCGGAGGAATAGAACCTTGATGCTTCTTAGCCCGACCCGACCTTCAACTGACTCGAACACAACACAATTACATGCAAAATCCATATCATCTTTGTTGTAGAAGAGGAGGAGGAGGAGGAGGAGGAAGAAGAAGAGGAAGAGGAAGAGGAGGAGAAGGAGGAGGAGGAGGAGGAGGAGGAGGAGGAGGAGGAGGAAGAAGAATAGGGAGAAGGCGATAGAGAAAAGCCGCTCGGTTAGTCAGAGAGTCACGTAACTTACCTGCCTACCAGTGGCGCGTTTCCCTCACCTGTAATTATCGCTAGGGAAAGGTATGCACTAGGGGGAGCGGGGCAGGGGGCGGGGGGGAGAGGGTCATGAGGTCGAGTTTTTGGAGCATTTCTGACTTTTCGTTCAGAGTAATTACAGGTTGTTAAAGACTAGTATTTGGTAGTGTCTCGTCTGTCTATCTATCTGTCTGTCTGTCTGCCTGTCTGTCTGTCTCGTCTGTCTGTCTGTCTGTTATTCTGTTTGTCTGTCTGTCTGTTATTCTGTCTGTCTGTCTCGTTTGGCTGTCTGTCTGTAAAAAAAAAATTATCTCATGTCGCCAGAGCTTGTATAGAGGATAGACAATAGGGGGAAAGTGGAGGTCACACATAAATTTCCTCATCTTTTTCTTCTTGATTTTTTGTCAATCTTGAGTCAGTCTGATAATTTTGCGTAAATAAAAAATAAAAATAAAAATGTATAAGGAAGTGTAATCATTTCTACTTCTTTTTTTCTGCTTCTTTCCCGTTATCATTTGCTTTCCTCTTGTTTTTTTGTTTTGTGAATTGCTCGTTGTGGCACACCTCTGTCTATCATCTAAAAAGTTGAAAGCAAAAATCACATGACTTAAGCACTTTAGATATGACGTCAGATTAATCTTTCCTTCGCTACATGCATTTATAAACTTCATGAAAGATATCAAATTTATTGCCACATTTTTTTCTCCTTCATATTCCTTAGCATCAAATTTCAACTTAAAATTTACATACTCATTGCGACGACGTGTTGAAAATTGAACTCGTTACCTGTCACTCATCATCTTTTTTTAATGCTAATCAACCTGCACGTTCCTCCTTGCACCACGTCTCACAGGTCCAGCTCAACCACATTCCTGCAATCTCGGATGTTACTTAACGCAGAGAAAAACGAGTTACACAAAAGACAAGAAAAAAAAATATCCATGCCAATAAAAGCATTTAAACAACATTCGTTATACAACAAAATGTGATGTCTCTGGGAAACCATGAAGATACAAATCGTAAATAAATAAATAAACCATTAGTCTTCCAGTCACTATTAATATACCCCATCATCTTTGCTAACATCCTCCCTTCCTCCCTCCCTCCCCACCGAAACCTTGTATATCCTTCGTCACAGCAAGATGAAACAAGCAAACAGAAGTGGTTCCAGCAAGCTACGCCTCCCCTTGGGCACGCCACGCACTTTCTGCTTTACCCTTGAACCTGCATCCTCTTAATGTTGATGGATTGAACAAACCCATGACGCTCCACGCACCCTCACCGTTACTTGTTTTGACTTTTTAATATTCCTTTGTGTTCGTTCAGAGATGTGTTGGATTAGGAAGTGTTTTGATTGTGTGTTGTGTTGAGTGTTGTGTTGAGTGTTGTGTTGTGTTGAGTATTGTGTTGAGTGTTGTGTATGATCCGTTAGTACATGGTGTGGGAGCGCATACTTTCCATTATCGTTGAGTCAATATAAATGTAAATGTAAATGTTTTGAGGTGCGGGTAAACGTACGTAATGTTATACCTTGTTCCTGCCTCCAAGCCTTGATCACAGGGTCGAGTTTCCCTTCAAAGATAAACTACTATTCATGGTCTGGTCCTTGCTCTAATACCATCTCTCTCTCTCTCTCTCTCTCTCTCTCTCTCTCTCTCTCTCTCTCTCTCTCTCTCTCTCTCTCTCTCTCTCTCTCCTTCACACACACACACACACACACACACACACACACACACACACACACACACACACACACACACACACACACACACAAAATAAATAAATAAATAACAAACAAACACAAAGCAACCGTTGGAGTCTAACCGACAAACTCCATTAACTTCCTTTCCCTCCCTTCCGTCTCCTCCTCCTCCTCCTCCTCCTCCTCCTCCTCCTCCTCCTCCTCCTCCTCCTCCTCCCGGAAGTCTCGAAGGTCATGAGATCAAGGGAGTTTAAAGTCCACACCTGCAAGTGAGGATGGACAGGTGAGTCGCCCCCTACAGGTAACTAATTAATTAAGGTGTTCAGGGGAAGAGGTAAAGCAGAGGTAAAGGAGAGGAAGGGATGCGGAAGGCAGAAAGAGGAGATGTGATTTAGTTTCACTGTTGCTTTTATCACACACACACACACACACACACACACACACGCACGCACACGCACCCCCCCCCCACACACACACACATACACACACAAATATTTATCTTCATTATCTCTACATTATTTTTTATCTCTATTTGCCACTGTTTTTTTTCTTTTCTATTATATATAAAGTCAAATTCTCTCCCTCACTTCTTAAACGATACCTTTCATAGCCTCTCTCCTTTTCCCGCCTCCTTCTCAGCTAGAACGTTACTCCTATTCCTCTCACTCTCTCTCTGCACCACCCTCACATTCCCCAGACATCACCCCAACTCTCACTTCCTCTCACTCGCCACACTATCACACGCTCCCCTAACTGACTCACGCAAGGTATCAATTCCCCCGCCACACACACACACACACACACACACACACACACACACACACACACCTCACCTTGCCAATCACCTATTCACCTGTTAGTTGCCCCTCACCTGCGATCCCTCCCCCCCCTTTCACCATTCTCTGTTTCCATCTCCCCCCCCATCACCCCCCCTGTGGGAAATTTGTCTGGTTAGTTCACACGCTAGCGATGAATTAAATTAGTTTACTCCCTACCTCCCTTCTTCTACTGTATCTGTCTCTCTCTCTCTCTCTCTCTCTCTCTCTCTCTCTCTCTCTCTCTCTCTCTCTCTCTCTCTCTCTCTCTCTCTCTCTCTCTCTCTCTCATGGACGGGAAGAACCTTGAGGAGGATCAGCTTGCCATAGTAAGGGAAGGGAAGGAATGGGGAGGATCAAGGGAGGGGAGTGAGAAGGACGATAGGGCAATAAAGGAGGGGCAAGGAAGGGCAAAGGGAAGGGAGAGGATAAAGGGAGTCTATGGGTAGGGAGTGAAATGGGAAGACGGGGAGGGGAAAGGAGGGGGTTGGGAATTCAGATTAGATTTTCAGGTGAATTTGATACACAGGTGTAGCTAAAGTGTGTGTGTGTGTGTGTGTGTGTGTGTGTGTGTGTGTGTGTGTGTGTGTGTGTGTGTGTGTGTGTGTGTGTGTGTGTGTGTGTTATTTAAAAGAGAAAAAAAGCATGTAGCGTTCCTCAAGAACTCGTCAATTATAAATTCCACCGCAATATAACACATTATGAAAGAAATACGTATATTTTTTTGGTATAAAAAATAAAGCATATGTGAAATCAGTTTAAAATTGCTTGATGTTAATACTGATACTCCCCCCCAAAAAAATAATGTATAAAAGATAATAATTATAATGATATCAATGACAAACTATCCAAACTATTCAAGGTGACATCCTAAATATTAAACAAACAAATACATCAACAAATAAAGTAATACAATCTAAAACAAATTCGCTATTTCCTCAGAAACTCAACGTGACAAAATTTGATCAAATAAATAACAAACGTAATGAAGAAAAATAAAATAAAATAGAACTGAAAAGGATCCGTTTGATTACCTTCCTGTTTCAATGCAAATACAAAGTTCCCACAGGACAGTATCATCATCATCATCATCATCATCATCATCATCGTCATTGAGTCCAGTGCAAAACAAAAGCCTCCCCCAACCTTCTCCACTCAGCTGTCTGTCTATTCCAGGTTACTCCAACAAACCTTCTTATCTCATCTCTCCATCTTATAGTTCTCTGTTTGCCTTGCCTTCTATTACCACGCCAAGGTTGCCATTCCGTTACTCTTAACTGTCCATCTATTATCTGTTTGTCGCATGCCGTGTCCTGCCCATGTCCACTTTTATCTTATAATTGTGGTCAAAATGTGTTCAACTTTGGTCTGCTCCCTAATCCATGATGTTCTCTTCCTATCTCTCTATGTTATTCCAAGCATTATTCTCTCCATTCCCCTCTGTGCACTTTGAAGTTTTCGTTCCAGGGCTTTCGTAAGATTCCAGATTTCTGATTCATATGTTAGAACTTTTAGAATTTATTGTATACAGTCCAAACACATGTTGAGAATCCCATTTCAGGGCAGACTCAAATAAAAAAATACACAGCTTGATGACCCCGGAGTGACTCGAACACCCAGCCTTCTGATCTGGAGTCAGACGCGCTACCATTGCGCCACGAGGCCGATGAAGGAAATACTAAGAAGAAGGAATAAGATATAAGAAAAGTAAGTGCAGACAATAAGATAACGAAAATGATGACGAAATTAATTCAAAGATAAAGAAAGATAATACAAAAAAAAAGAAAAGTGGTGGTGATGATGAAGATATGAGTAGATAGAAAATAACATACGTGTGGGCAAAAGATAACGATAACGAAAAGAATGAAAACTAAAGAAAACTAATGAAGAAGATAGTGATGATGATGACAGAAAAACAAATAAAAAATAAAAAAAATCTAATAAAGGTCCATATCATTGTTTTTTTCTTTAAATTTCGTTCACTTCTTAAAAGACACACACACACACACACACACACACACACACACACACACACACACACACACACACACACACACACACACACACCACCGCCCCAAAACATTAATAAAAACACACATTACTTTCAAGAAAACACAAACCAGATACAATTACAATCCTTCAAACTTTAATCAACAAAAGGTAAACTAAATAAATGCCAGGGAAAGCCAGGTGAGAACAGACAGGTAAGTTTATCAATCAAAAGACACACCTTGAGTAGAAATTAACCTTAAGCCATGCACTCTCTCTCTCTCTCTCTCTCTCTCTCTCTCTCTCTCTCTCTCTCTCTCTCTCTCTCTCTCTCTCTCTCTCTCTCTCTCCTCCCTTCTACTCTCCCTTTTCACGGCCCCTCCCTTCCCTTAAACCCATCCAAGGGGAACACCTGTAATTAAGCTTTGCAACAGGTAATCAACAGGTAAAGACGCCACCCAAGTAGTCTTCTCCACGTGTTGGGAGGAGGAGGAGGAGGAGGAGGAGGAGGAGGAGGAGGAGGAGGAGGAGACGGAAGAAGAAGAAGAAGAAGGAAGGAATCTAGAGTGAGACATACACGAAGTGAAATTTGTCAGAAAGGAATAATTAGAAAATGAGTAAAGTAGGGAATAAGAGGAGAAGAAGAGACAAGGAGAAGGAGAGACGAGGAAGAGAGGAGAGAGAGAGAGAGAGAGAGAGATGAGGAGGAGAGGATGAAGAGAGGAGGCAGAGAAAGGTTAATGAAGAGACGGAGGGGGTGAAGGGAAGGGCGGAAGGGGGGAAGGGGGAAGGGGAGGAGGAAGATCAACATAAGAATATAAAGATGGAAACGAAGATAATGTGAAGTGAATTATGTAAGTGAGTAAATTGGTTATTGTTTATTTAGAGGTTAGATACGGAGGAGGAGGAGGAGGAGGAGGAGGAGGAGGAGGAGGAGGAGACTGGACAAAATGAAGATACTGAGAGAAATCAAAATAAAAATAACAATATAAGAGAGAGAGAGAGAGAGAGAGAGAGAGAGAGAGAGAGAGAGAGAGAGAGAGAGAGAGAGAGAGAGAGAGAGAGAGAGGGTGTGTGTGGAGGCTGGGTAGGTACTACAGCGTGGGTGGTCTTCCTTCCCCCTCCCCCCCTTAACTAATGTTCGGCCGTACGCCAGGTGTTACGTGAGGCCTCAGGTGTAATTAGTGGCGGCCATAGCTTACCTGTGTGTGTGTGTGTGTGTGTGTGTGTGTGTGTGTGTGTGTGTGTGTGTGTGTGTGATTCTACAATTTTTCTTCTCTTTTCCCTCTTCTCTCGTCTCTGTCTCTCTCTCTCTCTCTCTCTCTCTCTCTCTCTCTCTCTCTCTCTCTCTCTCTCTCTCTCTCTCTCTCTCTCTCTCTCTCTCTCTCTCTCACAGTCACTTCCCAAGGTACTCTATAAGTCATCTGGTCTCAAGGTCACTATCAGGCAAGTCACTCACCCTTACATTCGATGCTTTTCTCTATAAGTCGTAAGTCACCCTACTCTACATTCTATATTTTTCTTCTTGTAACTCGTAAGTCACTCACTCGTATATGCTATGGTTCTCTCTCTGTAAGTCATTGCCTCTTGTATGTATTCTAATGCACTTCATGTAGGAATGTACCGCTATGATATCCCTTCAAGCATATTACCATAGTATACCTCCAAATATAATCTTTTTTTTGGGTTAACAGATAGAGAAAACGCTTTTCGAATAGTATACTAAACTAATCTTGCATGACTGAAAAGCTATTACCGATTCTTATATTGAAACTATAATTAGATACTCCAGTCATACCGCATTGCTACAAGAAAACTTATCAAGTCTAGCGTAGAATAATTATCAAGAATATCCAAAACTTTATCATGTGGAGGAAGATAGATATTTTTGAAGTTTAAGTTATGAGTGATCGGTGCCCTTTGTCGGGACGTTCATCTACATCTCCTTGCCCTTTGAGTGTGTGGCTAATTAATGTCCCTTACCACCCAACACAGCTCAAGAGACGTGTGGAGGAGGAGGAGGTGAAGGGAGAAGAGTTGAAGATGATACCATATTCTTTAGGGGTGACTAAGATGAATAAGATGAATACTTAGAATACAAGAGAGACAGCGGAGGTAGGATGGTTTAGAGATAGTGTAAGAGGTGAGACTGACATGGTTTGGATATGTGACGCAGAGAAGGGAGAAGGAAGCTGAAGATGGAACAGACAGCCAGATAGATAGATAAATAGATAGGTAGATAAGATAAATAGATAGATAAATAGATAGCTAGGTAGATATATAGATGAATGACTAATCTTATTGACCAGATAAACTTAATAAAACTATAATAATACAGCTCTAACAATATAGTATACACAATAATCCTATACAACGGGCCTTATATACTACCTAACCCAATTATCTAAGTATGACCTTTTTCACCCATTCATCTGCAAAGTTCAGTGGGTAACTTAACTACTCCTTCCCCTCACACAGCGACTATCTGCGGCAATTTCTATACATGTTTGAGGAAGAGTCGCAGCCTTCAGCGTCTGTCTTTGTGGTGAAAAGCTGGATATGTATTTCTGTGGGTATGGCATTGTGTAAAATTGAAGTGTTTTACTATTGCAACGTTGAAACTTCGTAACCAATGACAAGCGGGTGATAAGTGGGTAAAAGATGGGTGATAGGTGGGTGATAGGTGGATGGCAGGTGGATGCAAAAAAATACCACAACATTTTACTGAACTCTCGTGAAGATTTACATTGAAGATTAAGTTTGTGGTTTGCAGGTAGAAATGAAGAAGTAGTGTATTTCGTTCATCAAGTACATACATGTCAGAATAAGAAAGTACTTTATAACAAACACTTATGTAAATACTACTTCCAGACGATACTTACGGGTTAATTCTAAGTGTAGTAGTGAGCCGCCTACTTTAGTATGTTCAGATTCCATATAATCTCACGTCAGGATTTGTAAGGAATTGTAAGGATAATTGAGAATAGCAAATAATCTTATGAAACTATCTCACACAATTACCTTGGCAGAGTTCTTCTAAAACACCTGTATTTACTGCCTCACGTAAATTAAACCAATAAACAAGAGATTCTGCATAATTAGTACACTGAATCACCATATTAAACACCAACACAAGCACGAAGCAGTGAAACATAAGAAGTCTTTCAATTAGTTATAAAATTTGACTTAAAAAATGGTTTAAATAAAATTACACTTACTTTTTTTTTTTTTCAATAGCCACAAGAATGATAATCAACATAATAATAAGGTATAAGGAGCTTTGCAATCTACCTCCACCTTGCTTATTAGTCTGCTGCAGGTACCCAACGCTCACCTGAGAACAATATGACCTTCTATTCTTTCACCTGACCTTTCTTTCCCTCTTCCTTACCCTTTTTCAACACTTTACTTAATTAACGTCATTGACACGTACCTATTGCTTACACTTCTCACTTTGAACTTATAAGAGGATATTAACTTACAACAAGATGGGATTTATCACATGCCAATAAGATCATTTTAGATTTTCCTTGTATGTGTGTGTGTGTGTGTGTGTGTGTGTGTGTGTGTGTGTGTGTGTGTGTGTGTGTGTGTGTGTGTGTGTGTGTGTGTGTGTTTCCCCCTTTCCATTATAGCCCCTACTCTCCCTTCTTCCCCTTACTACACCTCTCCCTCAATCTCCCCTCCCCTCCCCTCCCCTTCCTCCGGTGATCTAGGTAGTGAGGGGAGGGAAGGGGGGAGGGGGGGAAGGGGAGTTGGACAAATGGTGCTAAAGGGAGTAAATGGGAATCGAATTGGCCAACACACACGGCTTATGAAGGGAAGGGGAAGGGGAAGGGGAAGGGGAAGGGGAAGGAAGGGGGAAAAAAAAGGGGAATGAAATGGATTTAAATTATTTTTTTTTTTATCCTTTTGTTTCTTTCTTTGACCTTTTTACATTTTTTTTTCTCTTAATGAATAAATACTGTGTGTGTGTGTGTGTGTGTGTGTGTGTCTCTCTCTCTCTCTCTCTCTCTCTCTCTCTCTCTCTCTCTCTCTCTCTCTCTCTCTCTCTCTCTCTCTCTCTCTCTCTCTCTCTCTCTCAAACAATCCTTTTCCCTCCCTCTCTTCTTCTCTCCTTCTCTCCCACCTTTTTATTCTTCTCCCCTCTCCTCCCCTCCTTCCCCTCCTCCCTTCCTACCCCCCCTTCCCCCCTCCCCCCCTCCTTCAGCCCTGGATCGAGGGTGTTAAGCCACAAACATTTAGGGTGTTTGTGTGACCCTTCTTTATTGACTCTCTCTCTCTCTCTCTCTCTCTCTCTCTCTCTCTCTCTCTCTCTCTCTCTCTCTCTCTCTCTCTCTCTCACACTTTAGCATTCTTCCACTTTTTTAATTCTTTCCCTTGTTTTGTATCTGTTTTCTCTTTTTCCCCTCTGTCACATCCCCATCATCATCATCATCATCATCATCATCATCATCATCATCATCATCATTGGTTATTCTTTCGTCCCCTCATCTTTCCCCTTATCATTTTCCGCCTCCTCCCCGTCATTTATCCCCCTTACCTCCTCTTCCCCTCCGGCGACCCTTGAAAGTATAATCTGACTCAGAGGGAAAAGGAAGGAAGGGTGGGAGAAAGAGAGAAGAGAGAAGGAGGAGAGATGGAGAGATGGAGAGAAGGAAGGGTGGAGGGACTATGGGATGGAGGGAAGAAAGAAGAGAGAGAAGAGGGAGAGATGGGAGAGATGGAGGGATGGAAGGATGGAGGGATGGAGGGAAGGAGGGATAGAAGGATAGAGGGATTTTTCTTTGCATTATATTCCTCTTTGGTCTTTGTGTTTTTTTTTCTTTCTTTTCTCTCTCTCTCTCTCTCTCTCTCTCTCTCTCTCTCTCTCTCTCTCTCTCTCTCTCTCGTACACGCAGAACAAACAAGGTGATCCAGTGTGTTAGGTGTGTGCACACATTTATCGTGTGTCAGGTGATTTCTCCATCTGTTTCCAGCATTGCATTTTCACCCGCTGCTCATCCATTATTACATTTAATTTATATATAACAAAAACAAAATGAAACTAATCGGAGACATCAAGTGTATTGCAGTAGTCGTAGTGTTGATCACCGTGATGGTGATCCACCCCGCCTTGTGGGGTGTGGTGCACGACACCCACAAGCTGATGCGCCTGGTGCACGACTGGCAGTGTGCAGGAGCCCACACCACCCTCATGGGGAAGGTGCGGGAGTTCCTGTCCACCGCCTGGTGGCTGGGTCCCTTGAAGGTGGGCTCTGCAAGGGATCCCATGAAGGAGTGCGGTATCCCCGCCGCCCTGGGCTGGCGGGAGATGCTGCCAATGATTTTTGATTTGAAGGCACGTGTGGCCTGCCTTGAAGAACAGGTCATAATGGCTGACAAGGAACATAAGGAATTTGTGTTTAAGTTTGTGTTGGCTGTGTGTTGCTTGATGTTTGTAGGTGTGTTTGGCGTCCTGTTGGCGCGGTGGACCTGGGCACGATTCACCCTGGCCCGGGTAACCCAATCATCATTGATGGTGGCTAAGATGAACACACATAACTATGATGAGCTTGAAAGGCTGCAAGATTATGTGTTGGAACGATGCATCCTTGTAATGGTGTATGAAATGATGACCAGTGATGGTCTGATAATCAGGAAGGGAAAATACGTCCAGTTTGCCAACGTTTCCAATGACAAGCACGTTTCTGGCACACCGTTGGCACTGCCCTCGGTGGAAAGAGATGACAAGGATGCCACCAGCGTGGTGCGGAGGAGCCTGCATGTGCTAAGTAGGTTCAGGGATCGGCTGTGGGGGTCTGAAGAAATCCATCTCACCAAAGTGCGGGACAAGTACAACGTGGATGTGTTCCTTGACACAAAACGTGGGAAGCTGCACATTAAGGGAAGCAAGGACAATGTGCTGCAAGGTTACGCTGCCGTTAGGGATTTGCTGGCGGAATGGCGCACACGGGAAGACGCTCCTATCTCCTTGAGCGGGAAGATAAGGTGTGTGGTGTGTGAAAGGGCCGTTCGTAACTCATCGCTTCGTTCAATCGTAACTCATCGCTTCGTTCAATCGTAACTCATCGCTTCGTTCAATCGTAACTCATCGCTTCGTCCGTTCGTAACTCATCGCTTCGTCCGTTCGTAACTCATCGCTTCGTTCACTCGTTACTCGCAACGCCTCGTCTACTCGTTATTCGTGGCTTCGTTCACTCGTAACTCACAGCTTCGTCCGTTCGTTACTCTCCCAGCATCATCCACTCGCCACACTCCCAGCATCATCTACTTGCCAAGGTTCCAGATTTCATACACTCGCCAGCCTTATCTCTGAAGAATCTCAACTTTACGTTTCTCATTTTTTCTCTTATTAAATCATATTTTTAATTTTCTCTCTTATTCTCCATTCATCCCAGAGTAAACTAGAGGGACTTAAGTGGATACCAATAGCCGTCGATTACTCCTGTTTTAGTACTTTCTTATACAAATTTCTTGATAGTTTGTCTATACTACATGGTATCGCTTCCTCTTCCGCTGGAGGGAGCGGTGGGTGGGGAGGAGCCTTCCACTTTATTGTCTTTTTGTCTTTATCAAGTAGACATTATAGTAGTAGTGTAGCCAAACAGACAGCCTCGTTAGGTCCAGTAGGACTGCTGATGTCTGTTCTTCCTGTGTACTCTCTTGTACACACATTCACGACAATCTTAAAAGTAAAAAATAAATAAAAAAAAACAAAAAACAAGGACTGGCAGACTAATGGATAGATAAATCAGGCTAGGAATAATGGCGTAAGACACACAACACTACTCACATTTATAATAAAGAGCCTCTATTTTATTCAAGTCACCCCCCGCCCATTACTAAGCCACGGAAGAAACGAGGATTCTATGTCTACTATATTTGTTCATGGGTTTACCTTCCATCTATTTTTTTTTCTCTCTCTCTCTCTCTCTCTCTCTCTCTCTCTCTCTCTCTCTCTCTCTCTCTCTCTCTCTCTCTCTTTCAGACTTAGGCTTAATTTCAATACATTTTCTTTCCTCCTCTTCTTCTTCTTCTTCTTCTTCTTCTTTCTTCCTTCCTCCTCCTCCTCCTCTTAAGTCTTGTTATTTTCACATAATTTCATATATCTTCCCAGTTTCTTTCTTTAACACCTTTTATCTTTCCTTTCCATTTTTCTTCCTTTCTCTTTCATGTGTTACGAACGGGAAGATATGGAAAAATACGAGAAAAAAGAAGAGAAAGAAGAGGAGGAGGAGGAGGAGGTGACAATGAAGGAGAAGGAAGAGGAGATCAAATAATAAGAGATTGAGTGTACAGAAGGAAGGAAGAAAGAAAGGGAGGAAGGAAGGAAGGAAGGAAGAGGAAGAAAAAAGAAGAGGAGAAAAAGCATAATCTGTAAGTTTGAAAGATTAATTTGAAAACCTTTGATAGCCGGAAGGTGGCCTGACCTTTGTGTTTTGAGGAGGAGGAGGAGGAGGAGGAGGAGGAGGAGGAGGAGGAGGAGGAGGTGGAGGAGGACAGAAGAACAAGAAGAACAGCAATAACTAATAACCTCAACCTTTTCCTTCCTCCCATCCTTCCTCCCATCCTTCCTTCCTTCCTAATCAACATCAAAATACGTCTGAGAGTTGAACAGAAAACGGAGTAGCGGTGGGATGCATTGTAGGTTTAATAAGAGAAAACGAACACCGACACCAATAACTGTTCAAATCCATTACCAGTGTTGCCAGTAAAGCAAGAACGCGGCACACCAACACCCAATTATTAGCAGTGTTGCCAAATTTATCACCACATCCCAGAGAGAGAGAGAGAGAGAGAGAGAGAGAGAGAGAGAGAGAGAGAGAGAGAGAGAGAGAGAGAGAGAGAGAGAGAGAGAGAGAGAGTTCAAACAAATTCCACAATCACGGGAAACAAGAAAAGACAAGGAGAGGGAAAAGCAAATAATTGGAGGAAAGAGAGAAGGGAAGGGGAGGGAAGGGGAGGGATGAAAGGGGGGAAGGAGGGGGGGTTAAGGGGTCATCTCTCCCTCGCCTGAAGCTTCTTCCTAACATCTCCGTCGTTAAGGAAGACCCTGGAGGAGTGATGGAGAGAAAATATTGAAAATGGAGGAATCGCCTCAGTCTTTCCTCCAATTGCGGTGATGTCAAGGAGGGAGGGAGGGAGGAGGGAGGGAGGGAGGGAGGGAAGGGGAGAGAGGGAGGGGGAGGGAGGTTAAGAAAAACAAGGGATGCATAGTTACGAAAGAGAGAGAGAGAGAGAGAGAGAGAGAGAGAGAGAGAGAGAGAGAGAGAGAGAGAGAGAGAGAGAGAGAGAGAGAGAGAGAGAAAAAAAAAAATTTTATGTATGAAAAATATGACAATAATAAATATGATGACAATGAATAATCAAATAAATAAATAATTGAATAAATAAACTAACAACAAATGAAAAAGAAGGAAGGATAGAGATAAGAATATAAGAAATCTAGAAGAGGAAGAAGGATAGGAAATAAGGAAGTTGAAAAGGAAGGAAGAGGAAGGAAAAGAAGAAAGAAAAGTAGGATGGAATGAACTCGAAAAATAAATGAAGAAAAAAAGAAAAAGAAAATAGTGAAGAAGCCAAGAAATAAGGCCACACAGGCAATTTTTCAAGTTATTTTGCTTCTTTAAAAAAAATATAGACCAATCCATCTCTCTCTCTCTCTCTCTCTCTCTCTCTCTCTCTCTCTCTCTCTCTCTCTCTCTCTCTCTCTCTCTCTCTCTCTATCGTTGTCATCTCGCCCTTCATCATAAATTCCATCATTGTCCTTCTCTTCCTCCTCTTCCTCCTCCTCCTCCTCCTCCTCCTCCTCCTCCTCCTCCTCCTCCTCCTCCATCTCTTCCTCCTCCTCGTTGAGTTATAATGAATAATGATGACATTCTTAACACAATTAATAGAATGATATACTGGAGTGATACGCGTTTATGTACAGGAGGAAAGGGAGGGAAGGAGGGAAAGGGGGGGGGGGGGAGGGAAGAGGATGGAGAGAATAGACGAGAAAAATAATATTACATAATGGATGAAAGGAGGAGAGGAGAGAGAGAGAAGAGAGAGAGAGAGAGAGAGAGAGAGAGAGAGAGAGAGAGAGAGAGAGAGAGAGAGAGAGAGAGAGAGAGAGAGAGAGAGAGAGACATTTTCGTTTCTTCCGCTCTCATCATTCTTTTTATTAATTATTAGTCAGTGAATTATTAAAACAGTTACACGTTTTGATGCAAGTAATATGAGATTCTTAGCAAATTCATTACATCGGATTAGTATTATTATCTTTTTTTTTCTATCTATCAAAGGTGAATTACAAAGTGTCAAAGAAAGGTAAGGAGACAGGAAGGAAAAAAAAATGAAGTAATTGTATTTAATCGTCTACAGTTTGGGTCCTTCATTGTTTTTTTATCTTACCACTTTTTGTCTTGTGCTAAACTACGATAATTACGTTAAAAAAAATCGAATTAAGTTATCGTAAATAAAATAAAAAACATATATATAAAAAAAAGGTGACACTACTAGACAACAGCACTACTAATTTTTCGTTGTAATCACTTCAATACAAAAAAAATAAAAATAAAAATAAAAAACCGCACACGAAAACATGTTAACCTAATACTCAAAACATAGGAAAAAAAAAAAAATCACAGCTACATTTTTATTCTGTTTTGCTGCAAGACCACACGCATTTCGCTGCTCACTTGTTTCCTATCCAACGCGACACCTGATGAGAGAAAACTGAAGGGGGAAAATGAGGAGTGACTAAATTAAAGAACGAGGGAAGGAGGAAAAGCAGAAAGAAAAAGCGAGGATAACGAAAAGCGAAATGGTGGAAATAGATAGATGACGATAATGAGGTGGAGAGGAACAACTGCTGAAAAATATTAAGTGTGGAATTGATAGATTTGATTCCTGCATAGGCCTAAATATGAATGATAGGCCTAGTAGTGTACAGTAGAAGGCATCTATATAATATCTATTACTCAACATTAATTTACTAACAACATAATCAGTGAACTCTGTAAAGAAAGAACATGACCTGTGCTTCTATAACCTGACCTTACCAGACGATACCTAACACAACACACCTTAAAAGTTTAGTTAAGTTCCCGCCTTAACTCCCAGCCTACGCACTCTTTGCTATTTCTACTCTCTTAACATTATACACAATTTTTCTTACATATACTATTAATACACATTTATAGAAACCGGTTAGGGATGGGTGGGTGGGGAGGAGGCTTTCACTTTACTGTCCTTTTGTCTCTAAAATACATAAGCACATCCTACAAAACACACCTACACAAGCCCAACACTGTTACCTTGACAAGCGGGACCATGACTAGAGAAATTTGTTGAGAGTCAGGTCATTCAAGGTCATTATTTAACACGTAGAAGGATATGTTGTACAGGAAATCCGTGTTCTGAGACGCAACACAAATCATAAGAACAAGGTCACGTAATGGTACAATTATCACATTACAGTGTCACTAAATTCCCGTTTTGCATAACAATTATAAGTGCAATAAGAATTTTCAGCTTAAAATACGAATGAGTGTCCGTGTGAGGAGGGTCACGTAGTAGTAGTAGTAGTAGTAGTAGTAGTAGTAGTAGTAGTAGTAGTAGTAGTAATAAAATAATGATAATAATAATAGTAATAATGATAATAATACTAATAGTAATGATATAAATAATAATAATAACAATAATAATAATAAAGGGAAACGGAAAATTCAGAACAGACCAAATAAAAAACTAAAAAAAAACTTGTGAAAATATTGTCCAGAAAATTTAAGTTCCAAATCTGGTTAAGAAACACAAAACCAAAAATGAAAATAGAAAGAAAAAAAAATGCGAACTGGACACAAGAACGACACACCTGAGCGGCTGAAGGCAATAACCATACCTGTGTACACTAAAATAAAACAACAAAACACCCATTGTCGATATTGATGGATAAGGAATAAAACGTTTCCTGAATCCTCTCCACACGTATCAACTGAACGAGACAACATAACATCACAAATAAATCAACGTTACACGCCTCTTATAAACATTGCAATTATCATGTAAATAAATGACTCGTAACAGTGTCATCTATTATAACCGAATCACCTCACTTCAGAACTTCAACAAATATAATCACACTAATAAAAAAAAAGACTTATTCTCACACATGAATTACACAAATACCAACACGTGTACCAGGAAACTAATCTACAGTTTCCCTTTGTTTCCCGTTTACAGGACCATGAATACAGATGTTACAGGAAACCAAAACACGACCTTCGACCTCAGCTTACCTGCTCTATTTTACCAAGCAGGTGAAGCCACACACACACACACACACACACACACACACACACACACACACACACACACACACACACACACACACACACACAAGGGCACCGCAGAAAGCCTCACACATCAAGCACACGGCATAACAAACCCTCCAAGGCACTCAAACATAACCAAACACACAATATCCTGACAGAGTTAAAAGGAAACTGTTGAGGGAAGACTGAATGAGAGAGAGCAAGAGAATTATAGAAAATAAAAACCATATATTCTTGAAGT
The DNA here is from genome assembly GCA_029783475.1 of Metacarcinus magister. NCBI lineage: Eukaryota > Metazoa > Arthropoda > Malacostraca > Decapoda > Cancridae > Metacarcinus > Metacarcinus magister. Next base: position 4,490,585 of record JAPQNM010000042.1, read on the forward strand.
ACTTATTGGTTGGGTCGTGAGGGATATAGATTAATTAAGACATTATTAGCTTATTACCTTAACTACCACCACCACCACCACCACCATGCACCCAAAAGAGATCATTACATACACAAGTTTAGCCTCACACACTTCTCTCTTGTACAACGACTTTCAAACAGCGAGTCCTTGAATTTTACGTTATCACAATGACAAAAAACACAATATGGCTCTCTTTTCCTCTTTTTTCTTTTTCTCTCTCTCTCTCTCTCTCTCTCTCTCTCTCTCTCTCTCTCTCTCTCTCTCTCTCTCTTGACTCTCTCTACGTAACTTAATCTCTCTACAAGACCCAGGGCGTGGAGGTGAGCCCATAAAAGGTGAACGAGGGACACGACCAGACCTTCGATCAATACAAATGAAGGAAAGGTAAGTACAATGAAGGGAAAAGTATGAATTTGCTCTTATTTCTCTTTGTTTAGCATTATTTCATTAAACTAACACACACACACACACACACACACACACACACACACATACACACACACACACACAACCACTACAACTCTCACACTTACAACTCTATCCTGTTATATTCACTTACAATCACTTTATCGCTTGATGTTTCTCAGCTTTGGAAGACAGATAAATGCAAACAGTTCCTGGCATTCATTTTACATTCATTCAACAGCAACGTAATCATAGAACAATGCACAAAATGAGAGAGAGAGAGAGAGAGAGAGAGAGAGAGAGAGAGAGAGAGAGAGAGAGAGAGAGAGAGAGAGAGAGAGAGAGAGAGAGAGAGAGAGAGAGTATGAATAAAGAAATGAATGAATGAAACTAAAAGGTGAAAATGGGATGGGGGAGAGAGCACAAGGCAAATAGAAAAGTAAATAAACAAATCCACGTAACAGAGATAAAAGGGGAGGGGAAAGGGGAGGTAAGGGAAATAAAACGAGGGAGGGGGAGAGAAATGGGTGGAGGGAGAGAGGGAGAGAGGGAGGGTGAGAGAACTAGCAATTAAGACTAACGAATCTACCTGAACCTTAATCTAGAGAGAGAGAGAGAGAGAGAGAGAGAGAGAGAGAGAGAGAGAGAGAGAGAGAGAGAGAGAGAGAGAGAGAGAGAGAGAGAGAGAGAGAGAGAGAGAGAGAAAAAAAAACACTCTTCTTCTATACCTCTACTTCCTCTCTTTCCCTTCTTTCTCCTCTTCCTTCTTATTCACAGTCTCCCTTCCTCCCTCCCTCCCCCTTCCTCCCTCCCTTCCTCCCTCCCTCCTTTCCTTCCCTCCTTCTTTCCCTCCCTCAAGACCTGTTTTCTATCTCCTTAATCGCCAATCAAAGAATTTCTTATGTTTTTTCCTCAATTTTATACTCAAGAGAAAGAGAGAGAGAGAGAGAGAGAGAGAGAGAGAGAGAGAGAGAGAGAGAGAGAGAGAGAGAGAGAGAGAGAGAGAGAGAGAGAGAGAGAGAGAGAGAGAGATTTACAAGAAGAAAGATAGTAGACAAGGGAAATAACACAGAGGAGGAGAGGGAGGAAGAAGAGAGGAAACTAGAGCATGAAGCAGGAATGAAGGACAAAAAAAATTGCAAAATAAAAAAAATTAAAATCAAGCATAAAATCGAAACAAAGAATAGGATAAAGAAGAAAAAAAAAACACAGATTAAAGAGAGTTGTTTTTTCCCCGGCCGTCTGGTGCCTTAGGTCATTATTGCTTCATTAGGAAGTTAATGATAAAGAAATTGCTGCTCATAACATTCTCTCTATTACATGATTTTTGTCTTGGATCAAAACCTCTTAATGAGCATCTGTGTGTGTGTGCCTGTGTGTGTGTGTGCTGTGTGTGTGTGTGTGGGTGGGTGTGTGTGTGTGTCAGGGCAGTCAACGCCACGCAATCATACGTAGCATCGGAAACCTTTGCAGTACACACTCGGCGTTCAATCCCATCCATCCAGCGTGGGATTGCGTGTCCTTCTCATTGGTTCCCGGTGGTGTATGGGCGGGGGATGAGAGAGAGAGAGAGAGAGAGAGAGAGAGAGAGAGAGAGAGAGAGAGAGAGAGAGAGAGAGAGAGAGAGAGAGAGAGAGAGAGAGAGAGAGAGAGAGGGAGAATTATTTATATATAACAATATAAAAAAATGAAATATATTCGTATAGGAAGATGAAGGAAAGGAGAGAGGAAGGAAAGGAGAGAAATAGGAAAAGAGAGAGGAAGTACGAGAGAGAGAGGAGAATAAAAGGATATATAAAATAGCAAAAAAAACTGAGAAATTAGGTTGATATTCTTTTTTTCTCTCTATCTATCTATCTATCTATCTTTATCCAGGTCGAGTGAATAGTGAATGAGTCAATGAATCTGTCACTAAATAATGCAATTCGTGGTTGTTGACTGTAGGTGGTCCTCTCTCTCTCTCTCTCTCTCTCTCTCTCTCTCTCTCTCTCTCTCTCTCTCTCTCTCTCTCTCTCTCTCTCTCTCTCTCTCTCTCTCTCGTGAGGTGGAGGAAACTTTGAACGCAAGAAGTCAAAGAAGGAGGTGGAAGAATAGAGGGAAAGGATGGATGATGGAAGGAAGGAAAGGAGGAAGCATGGAAGGAAGAGTGGAGATAAATAGTACTAGAGAGAAAGAGAAAGAGAGACAGATAAAAGGTGAGACGATAGAATTGTGGGAAAGAAAAGAGAATGAACGAGAAAGAGAAATAAAAAGAGCAAAATGACATTCACAAACACACTACAACAAAGAATATATATATTTCTATCTTTTTACTTGCTCTTTTTTATTTCTTCCTCCTTGTGTGTGTGTTACTTATGTTATTTTTCAGGTTTCTGTAACAGTTGTAGATTTTTAATTTTGTCGGTCAAAATTTTTCCGCGTAAATTTGGTCGAATGTGTTTTTGCCATTTTACTCGGAAAATATTTGTCGTACAGCAATAATGTAT
>JAPQNM010000042.1:4500996-4513496 GCA_029783475.1 Metacarcinus magister
ATCGTTCGGTCATGACCGGCCGATCAAAATCTTAACTACTGACTCTGTCACCGGTGCCAATGGCTATGGAAGTTATTTATTTTTCATTAAAAAATGTAATGCAGTACTTTTATTGCAGTGTCAAGCTCCATCAAGAGGATATGATAGCTATCAGTAACCCGCGTATACTCCTACACACGACGCGTTAACCCGTAAGGAACACATATAGTCTTAACGTCCACAAATATTCTTGTAATGACTGTTACAGCTCAAAGCAGTTCATAACTAAGCCTTACGACACGTTTAACCATCTTGCAGACCCTCGTGGATGTGTAGAATTAATCTCAACATATGGTGTATCGTTCGGTCATAACCGGCCGATCAAAATCTTAACTACTGACTCTGTCACCGGTGCCAATGTCTATGGAAGTTATTTATTTTACTTAAAAAATGTAATGCAGTACTTTTATTGCAGTGTCAAGCTCCATCAAGAGGATATGATAGCTATCAGTAACCCGCGTATACTCCTACACACGACGCGTTAACCCGTAAGGAACACATATAATCTCAACGTCCACGAATATTCTTGTAATGACTGTTACAGCTCAAAGCAGTTCATAACTAAGCCTTACGACACGTTTAACCATCTTGCAGACCCTCGTGGATGTGTAGAATTAATCTCAACATATGGTGTATCGTTCGATCATGACCGGCCGATCAAAATCTTAACTACTGACACTGTCACCAGTGCCAATGGCTATGGAAGTTATTTATTTTCATTAAAAAATGTAATGCAGTACTTTTATTGCAGTGTGGAGCTCCATTAAGAGGATATGATAGCTATCAGTAACCCGCGTATACTCCTACACACGACGCGTTAACCCGTAAGGAACAAATATAGTCTTAATGTCCACGAATATTCTTGTAATGACTGTTACAGCTCAAAGCAGTTCATAACTAAGCCTTACGACACGTTTAACCATCTTGCAGACCCTCGTGGATGTGTAGAATTAATCTCAACATATGGTGTATCGTTCGATCATGACCGGCCGATCAAAATCTTAACTAATGACTCTGTCACCAGTGCCAATGGAAGTTATTTATTTTTATTAAAAAATGTAATGCAGTACTTTTATTGCAGTGTCAAGCTCCATCAAGAGGATATGATAGCTATCAGTAACCCAGTATACTCCTACACACGACGCGTTAACCCGTAAGGAACACATATAGTCTTAACGTCCACGAATATTCTTGTAATGACTTTTACAGCTCAAAGCAGTTCATAATTAAGCCTTACGACACGTTTAACCATCTTACATCCCTCGTGGATGTGTAGAATTAATCTCAACATATGGTGTATCGTTCGGTCATGACCGGCCGATCAAAATCTTAACTACTGACTCTGTCACCGGTGCCAATGGCTATGGAAGTTATTTATTTTTATTAAAAAATGTAATGCAGTACTTTTATTGCAGTGTCAAGCTCCATCAAGAGGATATGATAGCTATCAGTAACCCGCGTATACTCCTACACACGACGCGTTAACCCGTAAGGAACACATATAGTCTTAACGTTCACAAATATTCTTGTAATGACTGTTACAGCTCAAAGCAGTTCATAACTAAGCCTTACGACACGTTTAACCATCTTGCAGACCCTCGTGGATGTGTAGAATTAATCTCAACATATGGTGTATCGTTCGGTCATAACCGGCCGATCAAAATCTTAACTACTGACTCTGTCACCGGTGCCAATGTCTATGGAAGTTATTTATTTTACTTAAAAAATGTAATGCAGTACTTTTATTGCAGTGTCAAGCTCCATCAAGAGGATATGATAGCTATCAGTAACCCACGTATACTCCTACACACGACGCGTTAACCCGTAAGGAACACATATAGTCTTAACGTCCACGAATATTCTTGTAATGACTGTTACAGCTCAAAGCAGTTCATAACTAAGCCTTACGACACGTTTAACCATCTTGCAGACCCTCGTGGATGTGTAGAATTAATCTCAACATATGGTGTATCGTTCGATCATGACCGGCCGATCAAAATCTTAACTACTGACACTGTCACCAGTGCCAATGGCTATGGAAGTTATTTATTTTCATTAAAAAATGTAATGCAGTACTTTTATTGCAGTGTGGAGCTCCATTAAGAGGATATGATAGCTATCAGTAACCCACGTATACTCCTACACACGACGCGTTAACCCGTAAGGAACAAATATAGTCTTAATGTCCACGAATATTCTTGTAATGACTGTTACAGCTCAAAGCAGTTCATAACTAAGCCTTACGACACGTTTAACCATCTTGCAGACCCTCGTGGATGTGTAGAATTAATCTCAACATATGGTGTATCGTTCGATCATGACCGGCCGATCAAAATCTTAACTAATGACTCTGTCACCAGTGCCAATGGAAGTTATTTATTTTTATTAAAAAATGTAATGCAGTACTTTTATTGCAGTGTCAAGCTCCATCAAGAGGATATGATAGCTATCAGTAACCCATGTATACTCCTGCATACGACGCGTTAACCCGTAAGGAACACATATAGTCTTAACGTCCACGAATATTCTTGTAATGACTTTTACAGCTCAAAGCAGTTCATAATTAAGCCTTACGACACGTTTAACCATCTTACATCCCTCGTGGATGTGTAGAATTAATCTCAACATATGGTATATCGTTCGATCATGACCGGCCGATCAAAATCTTAACTACTGACTCTGTCACCAGTGCCAATGGCTATGGAAGTTATTTATTTTCATTAAAAAAGGTATTGCAGTACTTTTATTGCAGTGTCAAGCTCCATCAAGAGACTATGATAGCTATCGGTAACCCGCGTATACTCCTACACATGACGCGTTAACCCGTAAGGAACACATATAGTCTTAACGTCCACGAATATTCTTGTAATGACTGTTACAGTTCAAAGCAGTTCATAACTAAGCCTTACGACACGTTTAACCATCTTACATCCCTCGTGGATGTGTAGAATTAATCTCAATATATGGTGTATCGTTCGGTCATGACTGGCCGATCAAAATCTTAACTACTGACTCTGTCACCGGTGCCAATGGCTATGGAAGTTATTTATTTTCATTAAAAAATGTAATGCAGTACTTTTATTGCAGTGTCAAGCTCCATCAAGAGGATATGATAGCTATCAGTAACCCGCGTATACTCTAACACACGACGCGTTAACCCGTAAGGAACACATATAGTCTTAACGTCCACGAATATCCTTGTAATACTGTTACAGCTCAAAGCAGTTCATAACTAAGCCTTACGACACGTTTAACCATCTTGCAGATCCTCGTGGATGTGTAGAATTGATCTCAACATATGGTGTATCGTTCGGTCATGACCGGCCGATCAAAATCTTAACTACTGACTCTGTCACCGGTGCCAATGGCTATGGAAGTTATTTATTTTACTTAAAAAATGTAATGCAGTACTTTTATTGCAGTGTCAAGCTCCATCAAGAGGATATGATAGCTATCAGTAACCCGCGTATACTCCTACACACGACGCGTTAACCCGTAAGGAACACATATAGTCTTAACGTCCACGAATATTCTTGTAATGACTGTTACAGCTCAAAGCAGTTCATAACTAAGCCTTACAACACGTTTAACCATCTTGCAGACCCTCGTGGATGTGTAGAATTAATCTCAACATATGGTGTATCGTTCGGTCATGACCGGCCGATCAAAATCTTAACTACTGACTCTGTCACCGGTGCCAATGGCTATGGAAGTTATTTATTTTCATTAAAAAATGTAATGCAGTACTTTTATTGCAGTGTCAAGCTCCATCAAGAGGATATGATAGCTATCAGTAACCCGCGTATACTCCTACACACGACGCGTTAACCGTAAGGAACACATATAGTCTTAACGTCCACGAATATTCTTGTAATGACTGTTACAGCTCAAAGCAGTTCATAACTAAGCCTTACGACACGTTTAACCATCTTACAGACCCTCGTGGATGTGTAGAGTTGACCTCAACATGTGGTGTATTTTTGTCATTTTTTCTACTCCGGGAAATTTTTTGCAAAATTTCCTCTTCGATTTTGTTTTTATTAAACTATGTTTTACATGGGAATAATGTAAGACTTTCAGCTTAGTTTCAGTTAATTTCATCAGAAACTTTTATTTCTATAAATGAATTTATTTGGGTTAAAAGAAATGATTAAATCAGTATGGTGGATCTAATACTTTACCAATGTTGATGGAAAAGATATCAGATATTCCTTATGAAATTACCAACTAATAAACAAAGCTCTTTGTTCAATTGGTATCTTAGCTTAGAAGCTAATGTTGTTTGTTTAATGATATCATTATTTTAGTAGATAACTATTTTTCATGAGATAGATACCGATCAAATATAACAAAGAGTTATGTTGTGAAATCATAAATATTTTTCTCCTCTTTTTAAACCGTATCCCATTCCAATCCTGCGTCTAGTTTCTTTTTTCATTATATATAATCTACGTAATTTACGTGAGGACGTAATATATATTTTCTTAATATTGTGTTTATCAGTACTTGTTACATACCATAAGGATCGGAAAAAGGTGCAGATTCTGAAGGATTGCTTGAAAATTCAATACGAGTAAAACGAAAGGAGTTACAGTTAGTTTAAGTAGAACATATGATGAAAACCAGTTTTTATACACTATTTCAGGATGGCAGAGACAGTTTGATTACTCCTGTAGTGTACATAGCCTTCCTTTGAACTTCTTAAATGCTGCTGCATCAAGATAAGGCTCACTAGAATTAGGTATATAGAGGCAGAAAACAATTCAATTTCCACCACTCGTTCGGTCATGACCGGCCGATCAAAATCTTCACTACTGACTCTGCTGTCACCGGTGCCAATCGCTATGGAAGTTATTTATTTTCATTAAAAAATGTAATGCAGTACTTTTATTGCAATGTCAAGCACCATCAAGAGAATATCATAGCTATCAGTAACCCCCGTATACTCCTACACACGACGCGTTAACCCGTAAGGAACACATATAGTCTTAACTTCCACGAATATTCTTGTAATGACTGTTAAAGCTCAAAGCAGTTCATAACTAAGCCTTACGACACGTTTAACCATCTTGCAGACCCTCGTGGATGTGTAGAATTAATCTCAACATATGGTGTATCGTTCGGTCATGACCGGCCGATCAAAATTTTAACTACTGACTCTGTCACCGGTGCCAATGGCTATGGAAGTTATTTATTTTCATTAAAAAATGTAATGCAGTACTTTTATTGCAGTGTTAAGCTCCATCAAGAGGATATGATAGCTATCAGTAACCCGCGTATACTCCTACACAAGACGCGTTAACCCGTAAGGAACACATATAGTCTTAACGTCCACGAATATTCTTGTAATGACTGTTACAGCTCAAAGCAGTTCATAACTAAGCCTTAAGTAGAAAATATGATGAAAACAAATTTTTATACACTATTTCAGGATGGCAGAGTCTGTTTGATTACTCCTGTAGTGTACATAACCTTCCTTTGACCTTCTTAAATGCTGCTGCATTAAGATAAGGTTCACTAGAATTAGGTATATAGAGGCAGAAAACAATTCAATTCCCACCGCTCGTTCGGTCATGACCGGCTGATTAAAATATTCACTACTGACTCTGTCACCGGTGGGGAAGAATGAATGGGAAATGGGGAGGAGGTAGGGGAATGCTAGGGAAAGAGGGAAGTGGGGGAGAGGAAAGGAAAGGAAAGGAAAGGAAAGGATAGGATTGAAACTTCATTTCCAGTTTTTAAAAGATTCTCAGTTCAGAGTTGGAGTCTCCTTAAGAAGCAAGAGTTTGGGAGGCTTACCCTTACCCTGTGTGTGTGTGTGTGGTGTGTGTGTGTGTGTGTGTGTGTGTGTGTGTGTGTGTGTGTGGAAAGGTAACGAAATTATTTTTCCACACCTTTCTTTTTCAGTTATTTTCAGTTGTTGCTATCATTTTTATTATCACTATTGCTATTATTATTATTATTATTATTATTATTATTATTATGATTATTATTATGATTATCATTATCAGTATTATGATTATCATTATCAATATTATTATCATTAATATTGTTACTATATTTATCATTATTATTATCATTATCATTATTGTTATTGTTTCGTCATAACCACTACTACTTCTACTACTACTACTACTACTACTACTACTACTACTACTACTACTACTACCTACTACTACTACTACCTACTACTACTACTTTCAATATATACTAACACGATAGAGTACGAACGACTACAATATTAACTATAATTTCTATAGAGGGACAAGTATTCCATAGAATGACACAAAATACATACTAAGTAGTCCTGACGCCTTGTTTCAGGTGGCGTTCCCCTCAACCAATTAATCCTTGCACACACCTGACGAGTAATGGACGAAGTTATAACTCAAGAATCTGATGCAGCATTGAGCTCACGTAGTTATCTCAAAAATAAGTTAGTGATACAAATAAGCACACTATAGTTATACTTGTAATTATCTACACGAGTGTCTGATCTTTTATGTGACTCTCTGAATTAAAATGAGTTAGCTTTTTAATCTTTATATTAGTTAGTCTTCTCAACACTTATAAAACAGGTGATCCATTTCCCACGTGTGTAGCGAGGCTGGGAAGGGACGCAGGTGTGGAGTGATGGTAAATAAATTCCTCATAAATATACACTGTTCGCTTCGGTGATAAATTATGTCCTCAATAAAGGGAGAAAGGATATGCGTTTTATTATTTTTTTTGGTGTGTGAAGTTTAGAATATATTTGTTCTGCTACGATGAAAACTTTGAATTTTGAGGAATTATTTAAAAAGTATTGAGTGCAAATTTATGAAGAAACTTATTGAATCGATGTGTCTATTATATCAAACACGAAAAGAAAGAAAAGTTATACAATCTGAAAAATAAATACAAAAAAACAAAGTTAGACCTAATAAAAGAAACAAAAACCAATTACAAATTACAGAAGCAAGAAGAAGAAGCAGTAGATGAAAATAATGATGATGATAATAAATGATAACAGATAAATCGAAACAGACAAAAACGAATCAATAACATCATGTATAAACAAACCACCTTTTACCATCACCTGTAATCAACCTTACACACCTTGACCCCCTCCCTTATCCCCCCCCCACACATCACACATCCCTCCCCTTGTCTCCTTACGCTAAACACTCCACCCCACCCCACCACACCCCTCCAACCCCTCCAACTATCATCAATCACCCACAAGACACAGCAAAGGCGACTTAATAGTAAAAGAAGAAGTCAGGAAGGAACAGGATGAGACGGGAAGACAGACAGAGGGGGCGAGGAGTAGATGCAAGAAGGGAGGGGGAGGTTACGCTGGGGTGAGGGGTGTGTGGAGTGCCTCAATGGGGTGCCTAATAGTGCCAGGCTCGTGGACGATTAGTCAAGCGTGTGAGGAGGTGGTTAGTGGCCCTCAATAGTGTTAGGGTTGTTAATGGTTTCAATTCGTCTGCGTCTTCTTCAGGTTATTGGCGTGTCATCTTGAGGGGAAGGAGGGGGAAGGGAGGGGAAAAGAGGATGTTTAAGTATGTGTATGTATGTATGTATGTGTGTATGTATGTGTATGTTTTTTTTATATCTATGTGCGTTTGTTTATGTGTGTATGTGTCTCTCTCAAAGCTGATGTTTTTAATTTTACTCTCGCTTTCTCTACTTTTTCTCTCTCATTCTCTCTATTCTTTCTCTCTCTCTATAACTATCTAGCAATCTATCTCTGTTCTCCTCCTCCTCCTCCTCCTCCTCCTCCTCCTCCTCCTTACAATTATTCTTTTATCCCATTATTTAGTAAAGTCTCCATGACATTTGCTTTATCCAAGACATTCTCTCTCTTGTCTTCCTTCTAATAAATAACACTTACGTCCTCTGGCAGATGCATCATTGTCATTACAAGAGGAGGAGGAGGAGGAGGAGGAGGAGGAGGAAGAGCGGATAGCAATTTATATTAGAGCGAATAAAATGGGAGACACTTGCTAATATTTTTATATATTTCCCTCCCTTGAATGACAGGAAGGAAGAGGGGAAAAGAAGGGGAGAAGAGGGGAAAAGAGGGGAAAAGAAGGGAATAAGAGGGGGAGAAGAGGAAAGGAAAAGAGGAAATGAGAAAATGTGATAAAAAAGGAATGAGAGAAAGGTGGGAAGGATAAAATGAGCTTGAGAAGGGAAAACTAGGATGAGGAGGGAGAGAAGGATAGAGGAAAGGAAAGAAGGAAATTAGGAGGGAAGGGGAAGAATAGGAAGTGGGAAAGAAAGAAGGGATGATAGAGGTAATAATGAGGTGAGAGAAAGAGGTAAATGAAAATGAGGAACAACAACAACAACAACAACAACAACAACAACAACAACAACTTCCTAACTTCATCATAATTTGTGTTGAGCAAATGGACATCTGATCCAACTTTCTTTCCAACATTCAAAACTAAAAACATAACTTCAATTTTTTTTCTTTTTTGGGCTTTTGAATTTAGTCTCTTATTCCTTGTTTTCTCTTCTTTCTCCTTCCCTTCTTCCTTCTTTCTCCTTCCTCCCTCCTTCCTGCCTCCCTGGAGAGTAAAGAGATTTCCCCTCTTCATCTCCCCCTCTTCCACTTAAACTTCCTCTCTCTCTCTCTCTCTCTCTCTCTCTCTCTCTCTCTCTCTCTCTCTCTCTCTCTCTCTCTCTCTCTCTCTCTCTCTCTCTCTCTCTCTCTACTAATATTCGATCGCTTGTCTTAGTTCTTCTCTACTCACTTTCCCCTTTTCCTCTACCCTCTCCTCCCCTCTCCTCTACCTTCTCCTTCCCCTCCTTTCCTTACCTCCCAAGGGTTGAGACACGTCCTATCACATTCCTCACATCCTTCAACCTCCTTCTGTCTCTCCTACTCCTCCTACACATACAAAAACACACACATAAACACACACATGGGCATACGTATACATACACACATACACAAAACCTGATTATCTCTCTCTCTCTCTCTCTCTCTCTCTCTCTCTCTCTCTCTCTCTCTCTCTCTCTCTCTCTCTCTCTCTCTCTCTCTCTCTCTCTCTCGCGTCCTTAATTACGGCATCAATATCTGGAAGGCTTTATCTCGCCTGGAAAAAGAAGAAAAAAAAAAGCAGTATAAGGCAACTTTAGTTTTATTAGCTAATTTTCATACATCGTCCAAGGTTTGACGCTTTTCCAGGACGAAGTGGGCTCCAGGGACCACTAGCTGAAGAATAAACCCTGCGCCTCCTGCTGTGAGAGAGAGAGAGAGAGAGAGAGAGAGAGAGAGAGAGAGAGAGAGAGAGAGAGAGAGAGAGAGAGAGAGAGAGAGAGAGAGAGAGAGAGAGAGAGAGAGAGAGCAAAGGGTAGAGAATATATGCTAAAACAAAATGAGAAGAATGATGAAATGAGAGACTGAAATGAAACTGGATTCTCACAAAGTTTAAAAAGATCAATATTGGCAAAAAACAAAAAACAAAAAAAAAAGAAAGGGAAAAAAAATGTGTGCTTGTTCTTTCCTCATTCGCTTAAATGTAGATAATTTGTTTTGCAAGGAAATGAGGGAGGGAGGGAGGGAGGGAGGGAGGAGAGGAGGGAGAGGAGGAGAGGAGGGAAGGAAGGAAGAGAGAGAGGGAGGAGAGTGAGGGAAGGGAGGGAAACAGGGAAATATGAGAGGAAAACAGATTAAGATTCCAGTAGCATTCCCGTTCTTTTTCAACCTCCTCCTCCTACTCCTCCTGCTCCTCCTCCTCCTCCTCCTCCTCCTCCTCCTCCTCCTCCTCCTCCCTATTTAAAAAGTTCTCTATGTAGAAAAGAAATAAAGTGAAAATAAAACACAATATCGGTCACTAAACACGCAAGCAAACAAGGAAGTATAAAAAAAATGTCATTAATTCATAACCAAACATTTCGTTCAGTCTTCCTGGTCCTGCTGTTGACATACTTTGAATTAGAATGAAACTGAACACATGAAAATATTGCATCTCGACAAATAAACAATAACAAATATATCACAAGTATTTCTGAGAGGCGAGGCAAGGCAAGGCAAGGCAAGGCAAGGTAAGGTAAGGTAAGGTAAGGTAAGGCAAGGTAAGGTAAGGTAAGGCAAGGCAAGGTAAGGTAAGGCAAGGTAAGGTAAGGTAAGGTAAGGCAAGGCAAGGTAAGGTAAGGTAAGGTAAGGCAAGGCAAGGCAAGGTAAGGTAAGGTAAGGTAAGGTAAGGTAAGGTAAGGTAAGGTAAGGTAAGGTAAGGTAAGGTAAGGGTGTGTTACTGCATGTTGGGAGGAGCCTACTCTTATACTGCTTGGGTCTGTCTCATAATAGTTGTACAGATTGCTCAAAGCCTTTTTTTTTAAGTTGTTATTATCAAGTTATCTAATTTTGTCGGTTACGCTTAAGTTTCTCTGATTTCCTCCTTTTTCTTCATTTTTCGTTTTTTCTTTCTTTATGCTTTTCTCATTCCTGTTTTTTTCCCTCCTCCTACTCCTCCTCCTCCTCCTTCTCTCTCTCTTCCTCCTCCTCCTCCTCCTCCTCAACACAGGATGCTGAGGATTTACAATAATGAGCTTTGAGTCTCTAAGGGAGCGAGATATTCTCTCTCTCTCTCTCTCTCTCTCTCTCTCTCTCTCTCTCTCTCTCTCTCTCTCTCTCTCTCTCTCTCTCTCTCTCTCTCTCTCTCTCATAATAAGGGATTTAGCTTAGCCTCACTTTTCATGTGTTTCATCCTCACACTTTTAGGTTTTAAACTATTGAGATGAATAGAATGAATGGAATGAATAAAAATATAACACTGATATGCATAATTGTGGTACAGTTATGTTTTGAAGAATTAAAATACACGCACATACACACACACACACACACACACACACACACACACACACACACACACACACACACACTTGCTCGAGAAAAACAAAACAACATACAAAAAACAATAAGTAAATCACATTTAAACACTCACTCACGAACATTTTTTTTCGCACAAACAAACAAACACAAAAAATAAATGTTCACGTAAAGATAATAGAAATGTAAAACCTATAAGAATGAAATATTAATAAAAAGAGAATTAATAAACATAAAGATAAATCATTTAACAGGTATGTAAATAAAGAAATAATGTTGTATAATCGGATCAAAAACTTGCTCCACTTATGAAATATAAAAACGTGTCACCAAAGTTAAAGGAATGGTAAGGAGATGAAATAAAAAGATACAATAAATAAATAAAAGTAAAGACCAAACTGAAGTTGTTGCCTCAAGTCTTTGTTAAGTGTTGTTGAATGTAGCGAACGAGGAGGAGGAGGAGGATGAGTGACTGATGATACAGTGAATGAATAAAATAAAAGTAAAGTTTGTTTCACTCACTCTCTCTCTCTCTCTCTCTCTCTCTCTCCCTATAGTTTAACAGGTGATAGAAGAATAAAAGTGTAGGGAATCTGTGCATAAATTCGAAAAACCTCTATGGGTCCAGGTTACTCCGCCAAAATGTAGCCTTATCTGACCCCTTTCTGTATTGGTATATTATTGCTAAACTTATGTAGCTTTATAGTGGCAGTACTTCCCTTATAGATGTGTTATAATACCTTCACATATATTTCCTCTATCCCTTGTCTCTTGAGTGCCTTCAAAAGTGCTGAAGTTTCCACTGAGTCAAAGGTTTTTATTTTGTATGTACGTATATAACCCTACATGACTATTTTTACTTGATTTTCTGCTTCCCTTCATATTTATCTTCTCCTTTCCTGACCCTCCTCCTCCTCCTCCTCCTCCCCCTCCTCCTCCTCCTCCTCCTCCTCCTCCTCCTCCTCCTCCTCCTGCCGTCCACCCAAGGGAGCACCCAGCATCCCCTCCTTCAGTTTTGAGGTGTTTAAAATTCCACCTTGTTTGTGGGGAGGGAGGGAATGGGAGGTGAGAGGGGATGTACTGTTCCCTTCCATCCCTACCCCCCCTCTCCCCTCCCCCCTCGTCCCCTCTCCCATTCCCCTCCAGGTTGCGAGCGTGCCATATCGGGCCAACCACGCCTCTGAGGGTGCACTCTAACACACACACACACACACACACACACACACACACACACACACACACACACACACACACACACACACACATACTTGATCATAAAGAATGTGGTTGGTAAGAAAAAAATATAAAGTATTTAAATTCATAAAAATAAAACCTACTTATACATTAAATACAAAACTTTATTAGTAAGATATTTACGTAACTTTATTCGTCACCTTTTTTTCCCTCTCTCTCTCTCTCTCTCTCTCTCTCTCTCTCTCTCTCTCTCTCTCTCTCTCTCTCTCTCTCTCTCTCTCTCTCTCTCTCTCTCTCTCTTTTACACATACCACACAAATTTAGCCACATACAAATATCAAAACAAGACCCCTAACTAAGCATATTTCCCCTAAGAATCAAAACACGAGGGCCCTTAAGAGAGCATAACACCCTTAGGAAAGAAGCAACAAGCCAC
>JAPQNM010000042.1:4518496-4528496 GCA_029783475.1 Metacarcinus magister
TATGTAGGGTATATATTTCTATGGGTATTTGATATTCTCTCACTTTCAATTTTTTTTTCTCTCTCTCTCACTTTCTCTCACTCTCTGTACTACATTGGTGTCCATTTCTCTTCACTCGTGCACATTGGATCATTCTATTTGGCTTTAACTATCTGGGGATCTCTCTCACTTTCTCTCTCTCTTTTTTTTCTCTCACTCTATTCTTCTTACTACTACTACTACTACTACTACTACGACTACAACTACTACTACTACTACTACACTACTACTACAACACATTTCATCTAGCCCTATCCCAGCTGTCCTCTCTCTCTCTCTCTCTCTCTCTCTCTCTCTCTCTCTCTCTCTCTCTCTCTCTCTCTCTCTCTCAACCCTTTCTCTCCACCCCCCTCCCCCCCTTTCCTTCGCATTCACCAGATATCACTCACCACTATCTACATTAGCATCTGGAAGCGACGCCAATAAATTGACTCTTATCGCATCGGGACACAATGTTGAAAATAGCCTGCCGCCTCCTGCCTGATGTTTTAATAACGTAAACACACACACACACACACACACACACACACACACACACACACACACACACACACATACACACACACACACACTCATATACACACACATACATACGCACACACATACATACATACATACGCATACACACACATACAAGGCACGTACAGAGGTATAAAAAAAAACTATGAATGAGTGTTTGGAATATGGTAAAGGAGGAGGAGGAGGAGGAGGAGGAGGAGGAGGAGGAGGAGGAGGAGGAGGAGGAGGAGGAGGAGGAGGAGGATGTTTTGTTCAGATTGTTTCTAGGAAGGGAGGGAGGGAAGGTGGGAGGGAGGGAGGGAGGGAGGGAGAGAGAGGGATGGAGGGAAGGAAGAAAGGAAGGGAAGTCCAGAGGAAGGGAAGGGAAGGAAGTGTTTGTGTTTATGTTTGTCTGTTTGTATTGAGGAGAAGGAGGAAGAGAAGGAGGAGGAGGAAGAGAAGGAGGAGGAGGAGGAGGAGGAGGAGGAGGAGGAGGAGGAGGAGGAGGAGGAGGAGGAGGAGGAGGAGGAGGAGGAGGAGGATGACAAGAGGACAGAAATAAATGGGAATGATAAAAAAATATCTACAATAAAGAATGTTCAATATTTATTCTCTCTCTCTCTCTCTCTCTCTCTCTCTCTCTCTCTCTCTCTCTCTCTCTCTCTCTCTCTCTCTCTCTCTCCACAATATCAAGCTTCTGGTTTACTCTCAAGGGAGTGATATTTCTCTCCATCCCTTCCGCTCTCACTCTCTCTCCCTCCCCCTTCCCTCTCTCCTCCCTCCCCTCCTCCTTGTCTATTCTCTCACTCTCCCTTTTCTCCTCTCCTTCATTATTTTTCTTTTGTCTATCCTTTGCATCTCTTTGTCTCCCATCTCTGCTTATCCTTCTTTCTTCTTCTTCTTCTTCTCTTCTTTTTTTTCTTCTCTTTTTTCCATTTTCTTACGTCTTGGTTGTAAATATATTCCTTCTCTCTCTCTCTCTCTCTCTCTCTCTCTCTCTCTCTCTCTCTCTCTCTCTCTCTCTCTCTCTCTCTCTCTCTCTCTCTCTCTCTACCAAAGGAATACATCAGGTTTCTCTTATACATCACAATTGCAGAGAAAATGATAAATAAATAAAAATGTCATGTAATAAAAAAATGTCATTAACAAATAAAAAAAAACCCAAGATTATTCCCAGTATTTCATGATTAGTATTTCAACAACCTCCTCCTCCTCCTCCTCCTCCTCCTCCTCCTTCCTCCATCTCCTCTCCTCCTCCTCCTCCTCCTCCTCCTCCAAATGTTTCAAATTCTAAACAGCATTACTGAAACATTTTTGTAGAATTTTTTTATAGAATTTTTTAGAATTTTCCATTATTCTTTTCTTTGAGAGAGAGAGAGAGAGAGAGAGAGAGAGAGAGAGAGAGAGAGAGAGAGAGAGAGAGAGAGAGAGAGAGAGAGAGAGAGAGAGAGAGAGAGAGAGAGAGAGAGAATAGTAATAAAATGTAAAAAATAAAAATGTTATAGATGAAAAGAAGAGAATTTTGTTAATTAGATAATAAAATCAACCCTCCTCCTCCTCCTCCTCTTCTTCCTCCTCCTCCTCAGATACTCCTTTGTTTTCCTGTTTTTCACTGCAACACAAAACTTATAATGGTTGCATATTATTATTATTATTATTATTATTATTATTATTATTATTGGGGTTTTATGAATGTCACTCTGGGAATGTTATGACCTCCTCCTCCTCCTCCTCCTCCTCGTCCTCGTCCTTGTCCTCCTCCTCCTCTTCACGATATTTTCAAGGTTTTTGTTAGATAAGCAAAGGTAAAACAAGGTTCAGTATTATAGTGATCACAAAACTACTTATATATTCGTGTTCAGCATGCCCGTGAACACCTTTCAACGAAGTTTCATGGGATTCGGAGGTGTTGAAATTTTCACGAAATTTCCAAGGGTACACCCTTACTTTTTTTTCAAGAAATAATTATTTCTAAATAACTCGAAAAGTATGAGGTTTACGTAAAAGACTTATAGAATAGTAAAGATAGAGCAGGGGACGCCCGTTCTTTTGGGCTATAGGGCATTGCAATTGGAAATTAAAAAAATTGGGAAAATGACATTTAAGTTTTTTATAAAAAGTTTTATTAACTCTTATTTTTCTTTAAAACGATGACAGCTATTGGAAAACAGATGGCACCATCAGAAAGAGCTTATCAAGCTCAATGAATGTATATATATGCATTTTTACCGTAGAAGTAATACTTTCGTAGTAAAATGGCAAAAACCAGTTCTACCAAAATTCTGATGGAAATTTTCTGGCCACAAAATCAAAAATCTATTTCCATCACGGAAGCGTGTACTTATTATGTGTATCAAGTAGATATTACAGTAGTAGAATGTAACCACACGGACAGCCTCGTTAGGTCCAGTACGACTGTCGCTGTCTGTTCTTCCTTTGTACTACTACTACTACTACTCCTCCTCCTCCTCCTCCTCCTCCTTGCCAGGAAGTAGTGGTAGCAGTAGTGGTAGTGACTAGTGACAGTCTGGTCTTGGTTGGCCTTCCTTTCCTGCCAGCCATGGCTGGGGAGAGAAGCCTTCACCCTTACTATCCTGTATCCTTCACTCTAGATTAGATAGTGTAGTCTCACAAACAGCCTCGTAAGGGCCAGCAGGCCTGTTGCTGTTTGTTCTTCCTATGTGTTCCTATGTGTTCCTCCTCCTCCTCCTCCTCCTCCTCACCATCATCATCATCCTATTCTTTTTTGTACTTTTTTTCTTCTTCCTTTTATGATTTCGTTTATATTGATTTATTCTATTTATCTCATTTATTTTGTGTATTCTTCTAGCAAAATAATTCTCTATAATTTTTTCTTCTTCTTCTTTGCTTCGTTTTGTTGTTTTATTATTTTATTATTACTTAATCTTATAGCTTTTCTCCTTATCTTATCGCGCTTTTTTTTTAGTCCCATTATATATATCATTGCTTCACTTCATTCATTGGTTCATTCGGTGGTTCGTGTGAGTGTTCCGCGGCAGTGGTTCGCTTCACTGTTTGGGCCCAACGAGTGGTGTTCCGTTGAGCTGAAAATCGACCTCCAGAACATGAATACAAAGGGAGAATTTGTTTCCAGTCAAGCTTTACCTAGGCCTAACATGCCTACTAAACACACACACACACACACACACACACACACACACACACACACACACACACACACACACACACACACACACACACACACAGGGCACATTAAATAAATGAATAAATAAAACATTATAGATCAATTCCAATTCATCAAAAAAGTTACACAAAAAAATATTAATGAGAATTAAATTATCTGTAATTTCTAATACCTATAAAGAGGAGGAGGAAGAGTACAAAGGAGTACAAAGGAAGAACAGACATCAGCAGTCCTACTAGACCTAACGAGGCTGTCCGTGTGGCTACTCTACTACTATAATATCTACTTGATAGAGACAAAAGAACAGCAAAGTGGAAGGAGGAGGAGGAGGAGGAGAGAGTAGAAGGAAGAAGAGAAAACTTAACACTGAAGGAAGAAGAAAAGGAAAATAAGTAAATAAGGAGTGAGGCGAGGAAGAGAAGGAGGGAGGAGGAGAAAGGGGGGTGGGGGAGGGAGAGAAGGGGGTAAGGGCAGGTGGCAAAGGATGTTGTGAAGAGGATGATGATAATGGAGAGAGGAAGGAAATGAGGAGATAAAACTGAGAGAGAGAGAGAGAGAGAGAGAGAGAGAGAGAGAGAGAGAGAGAGAGAGAGAGAGAGAGAGAGAGAGAGAGAGAGAGAGAGAGAGAGAGGAGGAAAATGAAACCAATATAGAAGAGGAAAAGTGAGAGGGACAGAAGATGGGAGGGAGAAGAGGGAAATGAGGGGAGAGAAGGAAAGGATGGGAAGGAAGATGAAGAGAAGAGAGAAAATAGAAGTAGAAGTTGGAGGGGAGAGAAAGGAGAAGAGAAGGAAGAGGAGGATAGGCGAGGAGGAAAGGGGAAGGAAGAAGAAGGATGAAAGGAGAAGAGAAAGAGGGGTAAAGAGGGTGGATAGGGGAAGAGGAAGACGAGAAGAGGGTTGTAGAGGAATAGAAGGGGAGGGGAGGATAAGGGAGGGGAAAAGGGGGTGAGGGAAAAGAGGGGTGAGGGAAAAAGGGGGGTGAGGGAAAAAGGGGGGTGAGGGAAAAGGGGGGGTGAGGGAAAAAGGGGGGTGAGGGAAAAGGGGGGTGAGAGGAAACATCTTATAAGATTCCCAAGTAAGAACTCAGGAAATCCATTAAGAACGTGTCCTGAAATGATGTCCCTAAGGAGAGAGAGAGAGAGAGAGAGAGAGAGAGAGAGAGAGAGAGAGAGAGAGAGAGAGAGAGAGAGAGAGAGAGAGAGAGAGAGAGAGAGCAATACAAAAATATTAGAAGATGTTCCCTCTAGTTAATGGGGAACAAATGAATGGGTGAGAGACATATGGACGAGCGAGGGGAGTGAGGGGAGGAAGGGGGAATGGGGACAAAAAAGTGAGGGGAAGGGAGCAAAAAAAGGGAGAGATGAAAGGGAGAGTTAGTGAGGTGATTGTGGATGTGGAATGATACAAAATGATATGTAGGGAGGGAGGGAGGGAGGGAGGGAGGGAGGGAGGGAGGGAGAGAGGGAGGGAGGGAAATGGCGTGACAACTGATCCATACGTTTCTGTGCACAACCTCATCCACACACACACACACACACACACACACACACACACACACACACACACTCCCCCCCCCGCCCCCCAATCCCCTATTCCCCCCCAAAGAGACAAGAGACATACAGCACAACATTCCATCTCACTTACCATACAGTAAAGAGGAAGAGGAGGAGGAGGAGGAGGAGGAGGAGGAGGAAGGAGAGGAGGAGGAGGAGGAGGGGAGGGAAAGAGAGGTGGATCTGTTGACAAATCAGTAAATATCGATTAGAAATTACATTTGAAAAACCCCCAAAAAAACCAATATGCAACTGGAAGCCAATTTGTTTTTTGTTTGGGGTGATTGGGGGTGATTTTGGGGGAGGGGGGGCGTTGGGGGGGGCGTAGGGTCCTTTTCCATTTATCAGCGGAGGGGGTGAGGGGGAGGGGGTTGCATGGGTGAAGAATGATGGTGTTGGGGAAGGTTGAGGGGCGTTGAGGGGATAGGAGGTGGTTGGGGTAAGTGGTTGAGGAAGGAAGGAAGGAGGAGGAGGAAGAGGAGGAGGATTAAGAGAAGGAAAGGAGGAAAGTTATAGGAAAAAATTATTAGTGATTTTTATTAATTCATTTTACTTTTTATTTTATTTGTTGTTCACATGATTTTATTTTTATTTCGTGTTGCTACATATCTTATTTATTTCCTTTGTTTACATTGTATCTTGTTTACCTTTGATTCTTACCACGTGTCAGTATCGAAACAAACATTATTTATTACCTATTATTAGTGTGATTATTCTTCCCCTTTTACCTGTTTACCCTTTATTTCCCCTCTAACCCATTCCCTACTATGCCCTCTTCTCCACCACTACCTCTTTCCCCTCTTCCTCCTCCTCCTCCTCTGTATTTTCTTGTAATTTTTTTCCTTCCCTCAAGCGTGTATCTTCTCAGTCCAAATTTGTCCTTAAGATCCCTTCTCCCCTCACCTCCCCTCTTCCACACCCCCAACATCTACTCTCCCCTCTTAATATCCTCCTCCTCCTTTCACTATCTCCCTCCTGTACACCCCTTCCCCTTCCCCTTCCCCTTGCCTCCCCTTCCCTCCCTTACAATACCATCTCTCACTTCTTCTCTCTTCCCTCTTCAATTATCTCTCATTCCCTCCTACTCATCGCCACACTTCTCATACTTTACTCTCTCTCTCTCTCTCCCCCTTTCTCCCTCCCCTCACATTCACCACCTGTCCACACTGTTAGCTCCCCTCTCCCCTCTCCCCTCACCAGTCCCCTATTCATCCCTATCCCTCACCTCCCTTCTACCCCTATCTCCCACAGCCCCTATACACCCCTATTCACCCTCCGCCCTACCCCCCCGACCCCCCCAAGGCCCATACAGATTGCTGGGGTCGTAATTTTTGCCTCTGACCAAGCGAGTGTTGATATCCTACTTGTTCGGATCTGAGGGGAACGGCCTCGACTTCGGTTTCGGTTTTGTTTCCCTCATATTTCCCCATCAGATTCTAATTCCACTTTTTTTGTCTTCCTTTTTTTGTCATTTTTATTAATTATATATATATTTATTTATTTATTTTTTTTTTTATATTTCTTCTTCATATTAGTTTTTGTGTTCATGTTCTTTTTCTTCTTTTTGTTTATCTTCTTCATTCACTTCCATAAGTAGCTTCCCGTCCTTGCTCTCTCTCTCTCTCTCTCTCTCTCTCTCTCTCTCTCTCTCTCTCTCTCTCTCTCTCTCTCTCTCTCTCTCTCTCGTTGTTTCAGATAAGAAGGCAATTGGAACAAAGAAGATGGAAATGGGGAATGAATGACGAGGGGAAGGAGAGGGGAAGATAAGCAACAGAAGAAGAAACGAGACTTGACTGATGGAATGGAAGGGAGAGAAAGGAAGGAAGAAAGGAAGGAAGGAAGGAAGGAAGAGAGAAATGCAAAATTAATGAGATGGAGCAATGAAAACAAGAACAGAGACAGCGGAAGGAAGGAAAAAAAATGAGAGGGAGATGAGAAGGGGAAAAAAATGTTACATCAAGGGAGAAAGGAAGGAAGGAAGGAAGGAAGGAAAGAAGGTAGATAGAATAGGGAAAAAATAGGAAAGGTCATAGAGGAAAAAAAAAGGAAAGGAGGTCAGAGAGCGAGGAGAGGAAGGAGAGAGAGAAAAAAAAGAAAGACAGATAGAGCGGGAAAAAAAGGGAGAAGGAAAAGGTGATACGTAAGAAAGCAAATTAGATGTAAAAACTAAGATAAAGAGGAGGAAGAAGAAGAAGAAGAAGAAGAAGAAGAAGAAGAAGAAGAAGTAAAGAATGACGCAAAAGAAAACGAACTAAGAAAAAAAGTATGGTACAACACAAAAAAAAAGTTGCTAAGGAAAATGAGGGTAAAAAAAAGGGGAAGATAGGGCAGGGTAAGGGAAGTCAAAGCCAGAATGGGCCAGCATGGGTTGGAACAGGTGCTGATGTATGCAAATAGCGTGGCTACCAGGTGTGCCTTATGGGAAGCCCCCGCTGGAAATATGCATGGAGGGAGTGAGGGGAAAGGAGGGGTGAGGGGAGGGAGGTAAGGGTGTAGGGTGAAGGAAGACAAGGAGGGGTAGAGGGTGAGGGAAGGGAGATTTGAGGGGAAAGAGAGGGGTAAACATGATATGGAATGGGGAAGAGTCGGCGTAATGGGGTGAGAAGTGAGAGGTAGGGGAGAGTAAACATGGAATGAGGGAGAGGGGAGAGGTATGGGAGAGGGGAGATGAGGGATGAGGTGTAAACAGAAACAAAGAGAGAGAGAGAGAGGGGGGTTAGGGAGAGGGGAAATAAGGAAAAGAACTTAAACAACCAAAAAACAGGAAAATTTAGGCCTAGGTAGACATCCCCTTCCATCTCCCACACAAATTTCCAAAAAATAAAAATTCATCTTTAACCTATTACTCAGAAAGAATAATAGTATTAGTAAAAAAAGGAATATATCAAGTACAGAAATTCAAAACAAATAAATTGCTAATGAAAAATGACAGATTATTGATAATGATGATGATGATGAAAAGGAAAAGAAAAAAAATTTGCTTGCCTTTTTAAACAATCTGATTTTATAAAGAGAGAGAGAGAGAGAGAGAGAGAGAGAGAGAGAGAGAGAGAGAGAGAGAGAGAGAGAGAGAGAGAGAGAGAGAGAGAGAGAGAGAGAGAGAGAGAGAGAGAATAAAGTGAGAAAAAAAACCCAGAAAAAGTAAAAGAGAAAGAAAAAGAGAACCAATAAAATGTGCAAACAGGAGAGAGGGAGAGAGGGAAGGGAGGGAGGAAAGGGAGGAGGAAGGAGGGAGGGAGAGACGAAATGAGAAGCTATAGGAACAAACTGCCTCCCTTTATGCTGGCTGTTGTATCTCTCGTTATACGTGGAGGGAAGGAGAGAGAGAGAGAGAGAGAGAGAGAGAGAGAGAGAGAGAGAGAGAGAGAGAGAGAGAGAGAGAGAGAGAGAGAGAGAGAGAGAGAGAGAGAGACACACACACACACACACACACACACATAGAGACGACCACAACAGTCTAGATAAGGAACAACACACACACACACACACACACACACACACACACACACACACACACACACACACACACACACACACACCAGGTGATTGGCGTGTGACAGACGTGACGTAAGAGAAAGGGCAGCCGTTCATTGGTCCATCTTAAGGTGTTTTGGGCGTGATCTGAGACGCCCATTGGTCCTCTTAGTGACCGTCTGGGAAGAGGAGATAAGCCCAGGAAGAGAAGGAGGAGGAGGTAGAAGAGGAGGAGGAGGAGGAGGAGGAGGAGGAGGTCAGAAGAGGAGGAGGGATATGATAGGTAGATAATGTGTAACTGATGTGATGACGAATATAGAGGAAGAAGAAGAGAAGGAGGAGGAGGAGGAGGAGGAGGAGGAGGAGGAGGAGGAGGAGGAGGAGAATGGGTAGAAACACAGTTCAGAAAGAATGATAAATTGAAATGAGAGAGAGAAAAAAAAAGAGAAAGTGAAAAATATAAAGACAGTGATATACGCCAGCACAGATAAGATGAACGAGTGTGAATAAAATAGGCGAGAGAGAGAGAGAGAGAGAGAGAGAGAGAGAGAGAGAGAGAGAGAGAGAGAGAGAGAGAGAGAGAGAGAAAAAAAAAAAGAGAGAGAGAGATTCTAAATTACATTACCACATCAGAATAACCAAAATTCAAGTGATCAAAACAATAAGAAACATCACAACCAAGAACATATTTTTTTTTACACACAGACACACACACACACACACACACCACACCACACACCACACACACACACACACACACACACACACACACACACACTACTGATGGGAGAATAATGACAAGAAATCAATAATAGGGAAGACGAAAGTATTAAAAAAAAAAAAAGTGGGGACTCTCAGCACCCCCAAAAATATAAGGCACGGCCCCCTCCCCCCCCCTCCACGCCTCAATGGACGCGCCTACACGGAAAATGCCCCATTAGGACCATGCTGCCCTCCCTCCCCCCCCCCATTACCTTCCCCTTCCCCCCCACCCCCCCCTTGGTCTCATTCCACCCCCCAATAGTAGTCTGATAGAAAATGTATGAGGGGGTTAGAATGAGGGGGCGCGGCTGTGTTATGATGATGATGATGATGATGATGATGATGATGATGATGATGATGATAATGATGATGATAATAGTACCTACAGCCACAATAATAGCATAGACATATCTTTCATTATTATCATTATCATCATTATTATCATTACTCCTCTCCTTCCTTTCCTACTGGTGGAAGGAGAACAGATCAATATATCAAAGGAGAGA
>JAPQNM010000042.1:4533496-4535996 GCA_029783475.1 Metacarcinus magister
GCGCCATTTCAATAAAGTTTGTTCATAAATCAACAAACGAAATAAAAAATCAAGACTATCAGCGGCGTTTATGAAGTCACACATGGAATACTCGGTGCAAATCTGGTGGTCTCGGAATAGCATTAAGGTGAGGTCTTGTCTACTATACTTATTTAACGTAATAAGTAAACCATGATCCTGTAGTAACAAAAAGTATAATATATCCAATGAATAACAAATAAGGACACCACAATTAATAGAGTAAGAAGGTAACATATATAGAAATAACCTTCAAGACGTAAAGTAACAAATCCATTGAAAATAATAACGAAAAATTAATTCACTACAACTCAGGTAAAAATCCATCCTTATTCACCTCACATTTT
This sequence comes from Metacarcinus magister, assembly GCA_029783475.1. Taxonomy (NCBI): domain Eukaryota; kingdom Metazoa; phylum Arthropoda; class Malacostraca; order Decapoda; family Cancridae; genus Metacarcinus; species Metacarcinus magister. The sequence continues at coordinate 4,533,862 of JAPQNM010000042.1, forward strand.
CCTTTCCCTCCTTCCCCTTATCCCCTCTTTTCCTCTCCCCTCTCTCCCCTTCCCTAACTACTCCCCACTCCAGTCTTTCCCTTCCACTTCCTTTTATTCCCCTCACCATAACCTTTCCCTCCACACAATGTCATGATTTCCCTCCTCCCCCTCCCCCTCCTCCCCTCTCTCTCCTCCCCTCTCCTTTCCCTCTCACATAGTCACGCAACCTGGTGGTAAGTTAGACATTATTTTGTGAGTGAGGGAGAGAAGGGGGAGGGGAGGAAGGAGGGAAAGGAGGAAAGGAGGGAAAGGAGAAGGAGCGAAGGTGGTGCTGCTAGTAACTGTGGGATTAGAGAGAGAGAGAGAGAGAGAGAGAGAGAGAGAGAGAGAGAGAGAGAGAGAGAGAGAGAGAGAGAGAGAGAGAGAGAGAGAGAGAGAGAGAGAGAGAGAGAGAGAGAGATAATGACTTACTCGTGACGTTTTGGTTGATTGCAACAAAGAAGGAAGGGAGGAAGGAAGGAAGGAAAGAAGGAAGCAAGGAAGTAAAACAGAAAACAAGAAGGAAAGTGAAAAAAGTAAATTGACTAAACAAAGGGAGAAGATAAAGAGGTAATAACTGCATAACTCCCTGAAATAATGAATAACTGGAGGGAGAGAAGGAAGGAGGGAGAAGGAGGGAGAGAAGGAAGGAGGGAGAGGGAGGGAGAGAAGGAAGGAGGGAGAGGGAGGGAGGCAAGGAACAATAAGAAAGATGTTTAGCTTAATGACTGAATGTATATCTGACTAACTGACACCACAACTAGATGACTGAATGAATGCATTACTGAATAACTGACTGAATGCCTAAATAACTAACTGCTTTACTGAATTACTGACTGAATGCCTAAATAACTGACTATATGAATTAATTATTAACTGCATGACTGAATAACTGACTGCATGATTGAGTTACTTATTTCATGACTGCATAACTGATTGACTGAAGGAATACTGACCGCCATATCCTCACACACTAACCTCACCTATAAATAAACACCAATACATCAACACACAAGACAAATATCAATCAAAATAAATGAATAAACTAATGAAGGAAGAAATTAATCTGATAAATACTGACCATTGAGAAAAAATAATTATGTGGAGGGGAGGAATGTGTTAAAAGTTTACTAAGTGCACCTCAGAGTTATTGTATAGAACGTTAGCAGAACACACACACACACATACACACACACACACACACACACACACACACACCCGAGGAGAGTTCTCGTGGTGCTCATTCATTTTCTTTTTTTTCCTTTTTTTTTTTACTGACTCTTACAACCAGTGATAGAAAGGTAAGTAAATGGTGTTTTTCCCCTTATTGGAGGAGGAGGAGGGAGGAGGAGGAGGAGGGAGGAGGAAGAGGAGGAGGGAGGAAGAGGAGGAGGAAGGAAGAAGGCGAGGAAAAGGGGCTAGGCATAGAGGTGGTAGAGAAAAAGAAGAGGAAGGAATAGACGAAGAAGAAACTAGAGAAGAAGAAAAAAATAGAAATGAGTAGAGATCTAAGGGAAATATAAATAGGAATGGAATGGAAAAAGAAAAGAAAAGGAGGGAAGGAAAGAGAGGTGAAGGAAATAGGTGTAGTAGTTAGTTATGTATAGAATTTGTGTGGGTTGAGAAAGGAATTAGACAGGGAGGGAGGAAGTAAGTGGACGGAGTTGGAGGGAGAGAAATGGAGGAAGAAAGAGGGAAGGTGTGGAGAGAATTGAGGGGGTGGACAAGTTAAATGTGGAGAGAGAGAGAGAGAGAGAGAGAGAGAGAGAGAGAGAGAGAGAGAGAGAGAGAGAGAGAGAGAGAGAGAGAGAGAGAGAGAGGAAAAAAATACAAATTAATGATACTGAAACAAAATTCTCACCTGTAATTAGACAAGTTAATGATCAACACACTCCACACACACACACACACACACACACACACACACACACACACACACACACACACACACATAAGTCACAGGGATACAAGCATGCAATCACCGTTGACCAAATCACTCTCACGCATGCACATGTCACACACGCACACAGAAACGCACACAGCTACACATGCACTTCAAACACACACACACACACACACACACACACACACACACACACACACACACACACACA
>JAPQNM010000042.1:4540996-4555996 GCA_029783475.1 Metacarcinus magister
TTATGATAAGTTATTAGGAAAGAAAAATAGAATAGATAGATAAAGACAGAAAGAAAGAGATGAGTTGATGAATAAAGAATAACAACTGAACCGAAAAAGTAATACAAAAATATAACATGATAAGAATAAAGCAATAGTATTCGGATGCAAATAATAATGAAAAAATAGCAAATATAAAAAAATAATAATAATGATAATAATGATGATAATAATGATAATGATAATAATAAATAAATGAAAATAATGGAAGGAAGTAAAAGAATAACTCAATAGATATATAAAATGTGAAAAACTAAAAATAATACACGTACTTACAGTGAAAAATAATGATAATGAAGCTTATTGAAGGGGAAAAAATGCAGGTATAAATAAATAGAGGTTGACTGAAATAAATAAATAAGTTATATTTATACAATTGATAAATTTACTATTATGTAATTAAATAAGTCACTGGGAGGCAATAATATATATATAAATAACTTGCCTCAGGTGGGAATGCCATAAATAGTGCTAATAACTTTAAAATTCGTAGAAAATAATATAAAAAAAATAGAACAAATCAAGTGAATGAAAAAAAAATTGTTGCAGCAAATTAGACGAGATCAATTTGGTAAATGCAATAATTGAATTAACACAAATCCCATGAATGCAATTAACATAACAAAAAGATGTATAACAATGCATTTAAAAAGTCAACAGGAAGGAAATTATAACACAAGTGAACCAAAGAAAAAATATTATAAAAGAAAGTCTCAAAAAAAACCCCATTTTAAAACAAGTAAAGGAATAACACTATAAAATAAAAACAAATAATTAAATGAACATATGACTGAATAAGTAAACAAACAAATAAACAAACAAAGCAGATACCAAACAAACTCAAGTAGAGAAATGTGAAGGAATAAAAGCAGAAATAGAGGGAGGGAGGGAGAGAAGATAGAGGGAGGGAGGGAGGAAGGAGAGGCGGAAAGAAGTAAAGTACCAGGTGGCGGAGGAGGGGATTTGGGGAGGTAAAAGGAGGGAGGAGAGGGAGGGATGGATGGAGGAAGGAGGGTAAGGGATGGAAGAGGAGGGGAAAGTGATGGAGGAGGGAGGTAAGGAAGGGATAGAGGGGGAGTCAAGGGGGGTAAAGGGGGGTTAGTTTCCGGCTGTGTGTGTCTGTTCGTCTCAAGTTAATGTGACCCGGGCTTAGTTTCCCCAAAGGACGCTTGATCCTCTCCTCTGCCTCTCTCAGCTGACTTATACTTTTTGCCTTACATTACACCCTCCTCTCTCTCTCTCTTCCTCTCTTTTTTTCTCTCTCTCTCTCTCTCTTTATTTTATTATCTATTTTTCATCAATTTACTAACTATTTCTAGACCTTGCTATTTAATTTGTCTTACAGTTGCTCAAAAAAAAGGTTGTGGTGATTGTGTTGTGTATTAATACTATGGAAAACACTGCTGATTGTTGTTGTTATTGTTGTCATTGTTGTTAACGTATTGGTAAGGTTGTAGCCTCGTTACACATCCTTGTCAGCAATAAACCACTAAGTCAGAATACGTCTGTTGTCAAACCTTTGTGTGTACGTAACTTATATTGGGCGTCGCGGAGGTGAAGTGACAGGTGAGGTGAGGTCAAGTTAATCTCGACCTCAGCCGCGGTCTCGAGGGTAGTAATTATAGGTTCAGGCTCTGGGTGTGTGTGCATGTGGGTGTGTAGGTGTGGCGTGTATGTGGGTGTGAGTGTGTGTGTGTGTGTGTTGTCACTACAAGGTTATAGTATCAGTTCTACCTAAGTGGCTATAATGATTAAGTTGAAAATAAAGAAAGATGAAATTGGGAGCGATTCTTAAGAACTTCATCTACAAATAAGGACATGTTAATATTATAAGTATATTTTCCTTACTTGTAATGCGATTGTTTTCCTTACTGTCTCATTAAATTTATTGTCAGAGTTGAAAGTTAAATAGAACACAACAGTAATTCAACACAAGCAACAAGAAAAATATTTAGATATCAAATTATTATGGTTTTTGCCACACCATTTTGTAATAATAATGATGTTGACATTAAGAAATTTAACAAACAAAATATACGCCGTTTTAAACCAGGAAAGGATAATTTTACTGTAAACATTCTTTTTCCCATAATTAATCTGGTAGTAGTAGTAGTAGTAGTAGTAGTAGTAGTAGTAGTAGTAGTAGTAGTAGTAGTAGTAGTAGTAATAGCAGTAGTAGTAGTAGTAGTAGAAGCTTTAGTATCAGTAATCTTGTCGTAAAAGTCTTTCATTCAGTGTTTCCTTCCCACCTCTTTAAATATATCACCTGAGAAGATCAAATTCACTCCTGGCTGCTTTCCCTTACCTGTAATGTGGAGTGGTCTGGGCGTGGTTGACCTGCTCACGGGGATACCTTGAGGCTCCTCCATGCAAGGTGAGTGACTTAGTTTAGGTTAGGTTAGGTTAGGTTAGGTTAGTTTAGTATTAGTATTGTTATTATTGTTATTCTTATTAGTTATTATTAGTATTGTTATTATTATTATTTTTATTATTATTATTTATTTTATTAGTATTTATATTATTGGTATTTATATTATTAGTATTTATATTATTAGTATTGTTATTATTGAGTGTGTAGATATTTCTTCCACGAGGGTTCACTTAGTTACCTTTATGTATCATTATGTATTGTTAATGTGCTAGTATTGATTTAGTGGTGTTGTGGGAAGATGAAATTGATGGGGTGGGGGGCGGGTGATGTATTGATGGGGTGAGTGGTAATGATGGGAGTGATGGGGTGAAGGGAATGGACGTGATGGGGTGATGGGGTGAAGGGAATGGAGGTGATGGGATACATTTTTTCTTTCTTCTTCTTCTTCTTAATCTCATTGTAAGTTATCATTACTATATCGAAAGAGGAAGAGAAAAAGGGATTGAGAAAGAGATAAAAAGAAAGAAAGAAAGATAGAGATAGATATATACATTTCAAGGATCAATTAAATGCCATAGACTGTTGTGTAGTTTGTTTATTTATACAGAAGGCGAAAAGATATTCCCTAAAGACTAGACATTATAAAGTTCCTACAGGGATGAGGACTGTACCTAAGTGGACGAGGGGGAGGGAGGGTGCGGGGGGGGGGAGAGAGAGGAAGGAGAGAAAGAGAGAGAGAGAGAGAGAGAGAGAGAGAGAGAGAGAGAGAGAGAGAGAGAGAGAGAGAGAGAGAGAGAGAGAGAGAGAGAGAGAGAGAGAGAGAGAGAGAGAGAGAGAGAGAGAGAGAGAGAGAGAGAGGGAAATAAGCAGGTTCACGTGAATGGGAATAAGGGAAAAATAGGGTGGATAAAGATGAATGTACACACACACGCACATACAAGCACACCCACACCCACCCACACCCACACACACACACACACACACACACACCCACACACACACACACACACACATGAAAGTCTCGTTGTTAGAATGGAAGGGCAGAAAGGAGAGCGATTAGGAGGGAAGGAGGAAGAAAAGAAAAAAAGAATGAAAAAAATGAATGAGAAAAGGAAAAGAAAAACAAGAATGGAAAAAGATCAAGGAAAGGTTTGAGATAAAAGAAATAAAAAGTGTGTCAGTGAATTGTTATATGAATTTTGAAAGATATATATAACAAGCAATCAAGAATGTGTAATAATAACAAATGAATGAATGAAGCAATGGAGATCAGAATAAAAATAATCCCACTCACACTTACACACACGCACCCACCCACACACACACACACACACACACACACACACGATGAACAGACAGGTGGATGAGACAGGACTGATACTAGGACAGAACTATTCCATGACTGTCAGCAGCACAGAATGTAATAATGTACAGAAATAGGTCAAGGAGTATTATTAATGATAGTAATAATAATGGTCATCATCAGCATCAGCAATAACACACACACACACACACACACACACACACACACACACACACACACTGGATAACATTGAACAGCTGTTATAATAGTAGTCACGTCGTATACAGTGAACATGAAGGGATGGTTGGGGGGGTAGGGGGGGTGGGGGTAATGGGGGGTAAGGGGGGTGAGGGGTAAGGGGGGTGTAGACGCATCTATCCCTGATAACAAGAATGAACATCAACATTCTCTCAAAACATGGGATTATAGTAATAACTTTTTTTTCTCTCTATAATTTCTATATATATATATTAATCACAATGTACATGATACTCTTTCTCTCTCTCTTTTTTTCTCTCTTTTATTTTATTTCTCTCGCTCTCATCGTTTACATCGCAGTCCCGCTCTTGTGACGTCATCATCATTATCATCATCATCATCATCTTGTTAATGTGATGAATTTATTGCTTAATTAACTCTTTATGGTCATTCGATGTTGTGGGATTGGCAACACTGATCAGCAATTATATATATTCTTTACTATTTTTTATTTATATTTTTTCTCACTTGTATATTTTTCTTTATTATTGATCACTTACATTATTTTCATATGTTTTTCTTCATAATTTCACTCACTCACTTATTTTTCCATTATTCACTCGTCATATCACTTTGCTTTTCTTTCTCCACTCTCTCTCTCTATCTCTCTTTTTTCTTAGTGTCAGTATTTTTTCCTCTTTCTCCTCATCCTTGTGTTTCTCCTCCATCACCTTTTCATCCTCTTCATCTCCACTTTATCTCACTATTATAGATACTGTTTGCTTACTCTCTCTCCTCTCATTTTCTTTACTTCTCTTCTCTTCTCTTCACCCCTTTCGTGTCCATTTTTCATCTTCTCCCACATTGCGTTAAGTCTGTCTCTCTTAACTGTGATAGGGAGTGCGTCTTACATTTTCTTTGCTCATGTTTCCCTTCCTCTCTCTCTCTCTCTTTTTTTTCTTTTTCACACTCTCTCTCTCTGTCTCTGTCTCTCTCACATCTTCCCTTCGTGTACGTGTATTTGTGTATCTATCCATGTGTGTGTATGTGTGTGTGTGTGTGTGTGTGTGTGTGTGTGTGTGTGTGTGTGTGTGTGTGTGTGTGTGTGTGTGTGTGTGTGTGTGTGTGTGTGTGTGTGTGTGTGTGTGTGTGTGTGTGTGTGTGTGTGTGTGTGTGTGTGTGTGTGTGTGTGTGTGTGTGTGTGTGTGTGTGTGTGTATGGAGAAGGCAATATGACATTAATCCACGTGCTTGAAGGGTGGATTAGGACCTTCTTAAACACACTCCACCTACTCAATCCTTTAACCCAGTGACAAGGGGGAGGGAAACACGATCTCTCTCTCTCTCTCTCTCTCTCTCTCTCTCTCTCTCTCTCTCTCTCTCTCTCTCTCTCTCTCTCTCTCTCTCTCTCTCTCTCTCTTACTCACTTATTTACTTATTTGCTTGCACTGTTTATAGATTCAGGCAATTGTCACTTCCCTTTGTTAAACTGCTATTATGTTACTTATATTTCTACTACTACTGTTACTGTTACAACTACTACTTCTGTTGTTATTATCCGTCACCTTCATTTTCTCGTAGTTTTGATGTTGTTATTGCTGTTATTCTTGTAGTTTCTTATCTTTTTTTTTTCTACTTCTTTGAATGTTGTTGTTGTTTTTGTTGTCTTGGTTCTATTTACTTTTTTCTTGCTGTATTTTCTTCGATTTTTTCTTGTGAATGACGTCAAGCGGGAGTGATTTGAGCGATGGAGTTATACATTGGAGTACATAGTCTGTGTTCTACTCTACGACACACACACGCACACACACACACACACACACACACACACACACACACACACACGCACACACACACACACACACACACACTTACACACACACACACACACACACACACACACACACACACACACACACGAAACACACCCACACATACAGATCATCCTAGCAGAGCGTGTACGTCTATTTCTATGTACAACTTGAAGGTGCACACACATGTATGTAAGTTGAGGCAACACAGGGATATGGTAAGAGTGGATTGAGCCATTGGTAACACTGTCGGGCCGAACCTGCCAAAAACTAGGAACACTGAAAGTCAACCACGTCACTGGCAACACTTGTTATTTAATATTCTATAGTAATTATCATCTACCCCTCTTCCAAGGCTGCTGGCAACACTGTTATAGGTTACTCTCAGTCTAATGTCATTGGCAACACTTTTTTTTGTTTATATATGTTTATAGTAGACAGGAGAAGGATAGCAGTGGCATCGTTGCAAAGGTTACACCCATCAAGACTTGGCAATACTGCTCAATGTGAGATAATGTCAGTATGTGGTAATAAAACGAAGACAAGCGACGTAACACTGAACTTATATAAAAAAGAAAAAGAAAGAAAGAAAGGGTGAAATGAATGAATGTAATAAATAAAATAAAACTAGTTACGTAGAAATAGTAAAATTAAACGATGTAGAGTAAAGGGGAGAAATATAATATAATAATAATAATAATAATAATAATAATAATAATAACAACAAATAGAACATAAAACACCAACATTCCGTCCTAAACGTCCTAAAAGAGAAAAAACACCACAAATAAAAAATTATTGACACATTCTTCAGAAGAAAAAAGATTAGAAAAAAAATAACAAAAAAAAAACAAATAAAAACTAAATTCAGCAACATGAATACAACAAATCAATCAGTCAATCAGTCAATCAAACACGAACTAAAAAAAAAAATATTAATAATAATAATAATAATTGAATAACCACACACACACACACACTAATAATTCTCACCCAAAAACCAAACACCAAAAACCAAACCAACACAACACATCAGATCAAGTTAGGAGCAGCACGTGGTGTAATTTCACGAAGATTAACTAAGTCTCCCCTTTCCGTCTTTTCACAGGATGCAAAAGATGGTTAGCGGGGCAGCTGCGTCAATAGCCTTTAAACTACATGATGAAAGGGGGGCGCCACGTTCATCCTGGGGGAGGTGAGGGTGGTAGTGAAGGGTGAGTCCTTCATCTAGCGGCCTGGGGATGCAGTAGGACCCCGAGAACCCCCAGTAGGAGCACGAGGGAGGCTGAAGGACACCTGCAGACCCCTGTGTCGAGGAGGAAGAATAAATGATGGGAATTAGTGGGTTTTGAAAGAGTGAGAAAGAGAGAGAAAAAAAGTCATACAGACAGACAGACAGACAGACAATTTAACATATAGATAGACACACAAACATGGATACAGACACAAGAGAGAAAGAATAAACAAAATACACCACATGAAAGTTAAACATAAATGACAAAGAAGGAAAAAAAAACCACAGGAAATACTTGTGCCTCTTAACTATCTTATCTATCAGTAACCTGCGTATACTCCTACACACGACACGTTACCCCGTAAGGAACACATATAGTCTTAACGTCCACGAATATTCTTGTAATGACTGTTACAGCTCCAAAGCAGTTCATAACCAAGCCTTACGACACGTTTAACCATCTTACAGACCCTCGTGGATGTGTAGAATTGACCTCAACATATGATGTATTTTTGTCATTTTTTCTACCCTGGGAAATTTTTTTTTTTTTTTCCTCCTCGATTTTGTTTTTTTTAAACTATGTTGTACATGGGAATAATGTAAGACTTTCAGCTTAGTTTCAGTTAATTTCACCAGAAACTTTTATTTCTATAAATGAATTTATTTGGGTTAACACAAATGATAAAATCAGTATGGTGGATCTAATACTTTACCAATGTTGATGGAAAAGATATCAGATATTCCTTATGAACTTACCAACTAAGAAACAAAGCACTTTGTTCAATTGGTATCTTAGCTTAGAAGCTAATATTGTTTGTTTAATGATATCATTATTTTAGTAGATAACTATTTTTCATGAGATAGATACCGATCAAATATAACAAAGAGTTATGTTGTGAAATTATAAATATTTTTCTCCTCTTTTTAAACCCTATCTCATTCCAATCCTGCGTCTAGTTTCTTTTTTCATTATTTATAATCTACGTAATTTACGTGAGGACGTAATATATATTTTCTTAATATTGTGTTTATCAGTACTTGTTACATACCATAAGGATCGGAAAAAGGTGCAGATTCTGAAGCATTGCTTGCAAATTCAATACGAATAAAACGAAAGGAGTTACAGCTAGATTAAGTAGAACATATGATGAAAACAAGTTTTTATACACTATTTCAGGATGGCAGAGTCTGTTTGATTACTCCTGTAGTGTACATAGCCTTCCTTTGACCTTCTTAAATGCTGCTGCATCAAGATAAGGCTCACTAGAATTAGGTATATGGAGGCAGAAAACAATTCAATTTCCACCACTCGTTCGGTCATGACCGGCCGATCAAAATCTTCACTACTGACTCTGCTGTCACCGGTGCCAATGGCTATGGAAGTAATTTATTTTCATTAAAAAATATAATGCAGTACTTTTATTGCAGTGTCAAGCACCATCAAGAGAATATCATAGCTATCAGTAACCCGCGTATACTCCTACACAAGACGCGTTAACCCGTAAGCATAACATATAGTCTTAACTTCCACGAATATTCTTGTAATGACTGTTAAAGGTCAAAGCAGTTCATAACTAAGCCTTACGACACGTTTAACCATCTTGCAGACCCTCGTGGATGTGTAGAATTAATCTCAACATATGGTGTATCGTTCGGTCATGACCAGCCGATCAAAATCTTAACTACTGACTCTGTCACCGGTGCCAATGGCTATGGAAGTTATTTATTTTCATTAAAAAATGTAATGCAGTACTTTTATTGCAGTGTCAAGCTCCATCAAGAGGATATGATAGCTATCAGTAACCCGCGTATACTCCTACACACGACGCGTTAACCCGTAAGGAACAAATATAGTCTTAACGTCCACGAATATTCTTGTAATGACTGTTACAGCTCAAAGCAGTTCATAACTAAGCCTTACGACACGTTTAACCATCTTACAGACCATCGTGGATGTGTAGAATTGACCTCAACATATGGTGTATTTTTGTCATTTTTTCTACTTCGGGAAATTTTTTGCAAAATTTTCTCTTCGATTTTGTTTTTTTTAAACTATGTTGTACATGGGAATAATGTAAGACTTTCAGCTTAGTTTCAGTTAATTTCACCAGAAACTTTTACTGCTATAAATGAATTTATTTGGGTTAAAAGAAATGATAAAATCAGTATGGTGGATCTAATACTTTACCAATGTTGATGGAAAAGATATCAGATATTCCTTATGAACTTACCAACTAAGAAACAAAGCACTTTGTTCAATTGGTATCTTAGCTTAGAAGCTAATGTTGTTTGTTTAATGATATCATTATTTTAGTAGATAACTATTTTTCATGAGATAGATACCGATCAAATATAACAAAGAGTTATGTTGTGAAATTATAAATATTTTTCTCCTCTTTTTAAACCCTATCCCATTCCAATCCTGCGTCTAGTTTCTTTTTTCATTATTTATAATCTACGTAATTTACGTGAGGACGTAATATATATTTTCTTAATATTGTGTTTATCAGTACTTGTTACATACCATAAGGATCGGAAAAAGGTGCAGGTTCTGAAGCATTGCTTGCAAATTCAATACGAGTAAAACGAAAGGAGTTACAGCTAGTTTAAGTAGAACATATGATGAAAACAAGTTTTTATACACTATTTCAGGATGGCAGAGTCTGTTTGATTACTCCTGTAGTGTACATAGCCTTCCTTTGACCTTCTTAAATGCTGCTGCATCAAGATAAGGCTCACTAGAATTAGGTATATAGAGGCAGAAAACAATTCAATTTCCACCACTCGTTCGGTCATGACCGGCCGATCAAAATCTTCACTACTGACTCTGCTGTCACCGGTGCCAATGGCTATGGAAGTAATTTATTTTCATTAAAAAATGTAATGCAGTACTTTTATTGCAGTGTCAAGCACCATCAAGAGAATATCATAGCTATCAGTAACCCGCGTATACTCCTACACACGACGCGTTAACCCGTAAGCATAACATATAGTCTTAACTTCCACGAATATTCTTGTAATGACTGTTAAAGGTCAAAGCAGTTCATAACTAAGTCTTACGACACGTTTAACCATCTTGCAGACCCTCGTGGATGTGTAGAATTAATCTCAACATATGGTGTATCGTTCGGTCATGACCGGCCGATCAAAATCTTAACTACTGACTCTGTCACCGGTGCCAATGGCTATGGAAGTTATTTATTTTCATTAAAAAATGTAATGCAGTACTTTTATTGCAGTGTCAAGCTCCATCAAGAGGATATGATAGCTATCAGTAACCCGCGTATACTCCTACACACGACGCGTTAACCCGTAAGGAACAAATATAGTCTTAACGTCCACGAATATTCTTGTAATGACTGTTACAGCTCAAAGCAGTTCATAACTAAGCCTTACGACACGTTTAACCATCTTACAGACCATCGTGGATGTGTAGAATTGACCTCAACATATGGTGTATTTTTGTCATTTTTTCTACTTCGGGAAATTTTTTGCAAAATTTTCTCTTCGATTTTGTTTTTTTTAAACTATGTTGTACATGGGAATAATGTAAGACTTTCTGCTTAGTTTCAGTTAATTTCACCAGAAACTTTTACTGCTATAAATGAATTTATTTGGGTTAAAAGAAATGATAAAATCAGTATGGTGGATCTAATACTTTACCAATGTTGATGGAAAAGATATCAGATATTCCTTATGAACTTACCAACTAAGAAACAAAGCACTTTGTTCAATTGGTATCTTAGCTTAGAAGCTAATGTTGTTTGTTTAATGATATCATTATTTTAGTAGATAACTATTTTTCATGAGATAGATACCGATCAAATATAACAAAGAGTTATGTTGTGAAATTATAAATATTTTTCTCCTCTTTTTAAACCCTATCCCATTCCAATCCTGCGTCTAGTTTCTTTTTTCATTATTTATAATCTACGTAATTTACGTGAGGACGTAATATATATTTTCTTAATATTGTGTTTATCAGTACTTGTTACATACCATAAGGATCGGAAAAAGGTGCAGATTAAGAAGCATTGCTTGCAAATTCAATACGAATAAAACGAAAGGAGTTTCAGCTAGATTAAGTAGAACATATGATGAAAACAAGTTTTTATACACTATTTCAGGATGGCAGAGTCTGTTTGATTACTCCTGTAGTGTACATAGCCTTCCTTTGACCTTCTTAAATGCTGCTGCATCAAGATAAGGCTCACTAGAATTAGGTATATAGAGGCAGAAAACAATTCAATTTCCACCACTCGTTCGGTCATGACCGGCCGATCAAAATCTTCACTACTGACTCTGCTGTCACCGGTGCCAATGGCTATGGAAGTAATTTATTTTCATTAAAAAATATAATGCAGTACTTTTATTGCAGTGTCAAGCACCATCAAGAGAATATCATAGCTATCAGTAACCCGCGTATACTCCTACACACGACGCGTTAACCCGTAAGCATAACATATAGTCTTAACTTCCACGAATATTCTTGTAATGACTGTTAAAGGTCAAAGCAGTTCATAACTAAGTCTTACGACACGTTTAACCATCTTGCAGACCCTCGTGGATGTGTAGAATTAATCTCAACATATGGTGTATCGTTCGGTCATGACCGGCCGATCAAAATCTTAACTACTGACTCTGTCACCGGTGCCAATGGCTATGGAAGTTATTTATTTTCATTAAAAAATGTAATGCAGTACTTTTATTGCAGTGTCAAGCTCCATCAAGAGGATATGATAGCTATCAGTAACCCGCGTATACTCCTACACACGACGCGTTAACCCGTAAGGAACAAATATAGTCTTAACGTCCACGAATATTCTTGTAATGACTGTTACAGCTCAAAGCAGTTCATAACTAAGCCTTACGACACGTTTAACCATCTTACAGACCATCGTGGATGTGTAGAATTGACCTCAACATATGGTGTATTTTTGTCATTTTTTCTACTTCGGGAAATTTTTTGCAAAATTTTCTCTTCGATTTTGTTTTTTTTAAACTATGTTGTACATGGGAATAATGTAAGACTTTCAGCTTAGTTTCAGTTAATTTCACCAGAAACTTTTACTGCTATAAATGAATTTATTTGGGTTAAAAGAAATGATAAAATCAGTATGGTGGATCTAATACTTTACCAATGTTGATGGAAAAGATATCAGATATTCCTTATGAACTTACCAACTAAGAAACAAAGCACTTTGTTCAATTGGTATCTTAGCTTAGAAGCTAATGTTGTTTGTTTAATGATATCATTATTTTAGTAGATAACTATTTTTCATGAGATAGATACCGATCAAATATAACAAAGAGTTATGTTGTGAAATAATAAATATTTTTCTCCTCTTTTTAAACCCTATCCCATTCCAATCCTGCGTCTAGTTTCTTTTTTCATTATTTATAATCTACGTAATTTACGTGAGGACGTAATATATATTTTCTTAATATTGTGTTTATCAGTACTTGTTACATACCATAAGGATCGGAAAAAGGTGCAGATTCTGAAGCATTGCTTGCAAATTCAATACGAGTAAAACGAAAGGAGTTACAGCTAGTTTAAGTAGAACATATGATGAAAACAAGTTTTTATACACTATTTCAGGATGGCAGAGTCTGTTTGATTACTCCTGTAGTGTACATAGCCTTCCTTTGACCTTCTTAAATGCTGCTGCATCAAGATAAGGCTCACTAGAATTAGGTATATAGAGGCAGAAAACAATTCAATTTCCACCACTCGTTCGGTCATGACCGGCCGATCAAAATCTTCACTACTGACTCTGCTGTCACCGGTGCCAATGGCTATGGAAGTAATTTATTTTCATTAAAAAATATAATGCAGTACTTTTATTGCAGTGTCAAGCGCCATCAAGAGAATATCATAGCTATCAGTAACCCGCGTATACTCCTACACACGACGCGTTAACCCGTAAGCATAACATATAGTCTTAACTTCCACGAATATTCTTGTAATGACTGTTAAAGGTCAAAGCAGTTCATAACTAAGTCTTACGACACGTTTAACCATCTTGCAGACCCTCGTGGATGTGTAGAATTAATCTCAACATATGGTGTATCGTTCGGTCATGACCGGCCGATCAAAATCTTAACTACTGACTCTGTCACCGGTGCCAATGGCTATGGAAGTTATTTATTTTCATTAAAAAATGTAATGCAGTACTTTTATTGCAGTGTCAAGCTCCATCAAGAGGATATGATAGCTATCAGTAACCCGCGTATACTCCTACACACGACGCGTTAACCCGTAAGGAACAAATATAGTCTTAACGTCCACGAATATTCTTGTAATGACTGTTACAGCTCAAAGCAGTTCATAACTAAGCCTTACGACACGTTTAACCATCTTACAGACCATCGTGGATGTGTAGAATTGACCTCAACATATGGTGTATTTTTGTCATTTTTTCTACTTCGGGAAATTTTTTGCAAAATTTTCTCTTCGATTTTGTTTTTTTTAAACTATGTTGTACATGGGAATAATGTAAGACTTTCAGCTTAGTTTCAGTTAATTTCACCAGAAACTTTTACTGCTATAAATGAATTTATTTGGGTTAAAAGAAATGATAAAATCAGTATGGTGGATCTAATACTTTACCAATGTTGATGGAAAAGATATCAGATATTCCTTATGAACTTACCAACTAAGAAACAAAGCACTTTGTTCAATTGGTATCTTAGCTTAGAAGCTAATGTTGTTTGTTTAATGATATCATTATTTTAGTAGATAACTATTTTTCATGAGATAGATACCGATCAAATATAACAAAGAGTTATGTTGTGAAATTATAAATATTTTTCTCCTCTTTTTAAACCCTATCCCATTCCAATCCTGCGTCTAGTTTCTTTTTTCATTATTTATAATCTACGTAATTTACGTGAGGACGTAATATATATTTTCTTAATATTGTGTTTATCAGTACTTGTTACATACCATAAGGATCGGAAAAAGGTGCAGGTTCTGAAGCATTGCTTGCAAATTCAATACGAGTAAAACGAAAGGAGTTACAGCTAGTTTAAGTAGAACATATGATGAAAACAAGTTTTTATACACTATTTCAGGATGGCAGAGTCTGTTTGATTACTCCTGTAGTGTACATAGCCTTCCTTTGACCTTCTTAAATGCTGCTGCATCAAGATAAGGCTCACTAGAATTAGGTATATAGAGGCAGAAAACAATTCAATTTCCACCACTCGTTCGGTCATGACCGGCCGATCAAAATCTTCACTACTGACTCTGCTGTCACCGGTGCCAATGGCTATGGAAGTAATTTATTTTCATTAAAAAATGTAATGCAGTACTTTTATTGCAGTGTCAAGCACCATCAAGAGAATATCATAGCTATCAGTAACCCGCGTATACTCCTACACACGACGCGTTAACCCGTAAGCATAACATATAGTCTTAACTTCCACGAATATTCTTGTAATGACTGTTAAAGGTCAAAGCAGTTCATAACTAAGTCTTACGACACGTTTAACCATCTTGCAGACCCTCGTGGATGTGTAGAATTAATCTCAACATATGGTGTATCGTTCGGTCATGACCGGCCGATCAAAATCTTAACTACTGACTCTGTCACCGGTGCCAATGGCTATGGAAGTTATTTATTTTCATTAAAAAATGTAATGCAGTACTTTTATTGCAGTGTCAAGCTCCATCAAGAGGATATGATAGCTATCAGTAACCCGCGTATACTCCTACACACGACGCGTTAACCCGTAAGGAACAAATATAGTCTTAACGTCCACGAATATTCTTGTAATGACTGTTACAGCTCAAAGCAGTTCATAACTAAGCCTTACGACACGTTTAACCATCTTACAGACCATCGTGGATGTGTAGAATTGACCTCAACATATGGTGTATTTTTGTCATTTTTTCTACTTCGGGAAATTTTTTGCAAAATTTTCTCTTCGATTTTGTTTTTTTTAAACTATGTTGTACATGGGAATAATGTAAGACTTTCAGCTTAGTTTCAGTTAATTTCACCAGAAACTTTTACTGCTATAAATGAATTTATTTGGGT
>JAPQNM010000042.1:4570996-4606217 GCA_029783475.1 Metacarcinus magister
AATTAGGAAATAAATGAAAGATGTAGTTGGTGAAAATGGGAATATTATGCAGCATAGAACACGGGGTATGAGAGGAAGGACTCACCATGAAGTTCAACTGTTCCGTCGTTTTCTCCGAAGGAATTTCTTGAGTAGCACAAATATTTTCCAAAGTCCCCAGGCTCGAGCTGAGAGAGAGAGAGAGAGAGAGAGAGAGAGAGAGAGAGAGAGAGAGAGAGAGAGAGAGAGAGAGAGAGAGGAGAGAGAGAGAGAGAGAGAGAGAGAGAGAGAGAGAGAAGAGAGAGAGAGAGAAAGAGAGAAAGAGAGACAGAGAGAGAGAGAGAGAGAGAGAGAGAGAGAGAGAGAGAGAGAGAGAGAGAGAGAGAGAGAGAGAGAGAGAGAGAGAGAGAGAGAGAGAGAGAGAGAGAGAGAGAGAGAGAGAGAGAGAGAGAGAGAGAGAGAGAGAGAGAATGATTACATAATTAGCTCATTAATATTAGTAAAGGTGATGATAATAATAATGATAATAATTCGAAGGACATGACACCTGAACAACACAGGTGAAATCAGAACTACAGGCTAATTAATCAACTTCATTATATAAAGACATAATTACTTCCTTTATTCTGCTCCACTTAAGTAATTGTAAGAACTTGACACCATTAACATCACCACCACCACCACCACCATCACCACACCACCACCACCACTTCAAAAAACAAACAAAAACAGAGTAAACACATCATTTTCTTTAATGATTACATGCGTTCAAACATTATAATTCTCTCTCTCTCTCTCTCTCTCTCTCTCTCTCTCTCTCTCTCTCTCTCTCTCTCTCTCTCTCTCTCTCTCTCTCACCCATTAAACATTATTTAAACATTCACAGTATCGAGAAATAGCTTCCTTACTAGATACAACAATTACAATAATGATAATGATACCAATAGTACCAATAATGATAATAATAATGATATTAATAATAATAATAATAATAATGTAGCCGATAACCGACCGCTACAAGCTACACGGACACCCACGTTTAGTTCAGTACGACTATTGCTGTCTGTGCTATTGTTGTACTCCTTTGTACTCCTATTGTATTACACTTTGGAGTTATGCAAGTTGTTCAGATTAAGGCTGAGAAGTTGTGGTTTTCCTTAGATAATCAATCGTGCGAGGGAGGCTGGTAGGACTAGGAATGTTCTCTTCAGGGGAAAACTGTATTGTGAGAGGGCCAGATGAATGTTTAAAAATTGTAAAATGATCTATGAAAGCTCATGGATCTCACTTCATAAAAACCAAGAAGTGAAACAAAAACTATGATGAAGCTAATGTTTTTCAGTCATTGCGAGTCATTTCCTGAATTATGGTGGTGTGAAATCAATGTCATAAACACGTTCATGAATATATTGAACGAGTCAGAGTTTCTTCCTGATTCTCTTCCCTTTAATTTGACTGAACCTGCTGATAAAATTTCACTGATGCTTTGTCTGGCCTTGACCTTCGGAAGGCTTACGACCATCATGGATTTCCTCTGATTACACTCAAAAAATGTACTAATTTCCTCACACTCTACCTCGTCATCCTTTTCCTTTTCTGTCTATCAACATTTACTTTTTTATTTTAGCTGAAGATTTGTTTTAATTAATCCTAATCCAAAAAGAAAAAGACTGCTGTAATCCTTCAAATTTACGATTCATGTTTGATTTGTTGCATTACTAAGGCTTTTTAAAACTATCCTTCATAGCCAGATTCTCAAACAGATCTCACCTAACAACCTTTCTTTTAAGCGACACTATGAATTCAATAGTCATATATGAATTTTGCTTAAACAATCTTTCTATCGATTAATTGCCCCTCCTTTCTCTCACTCTCTCACTCTCTCACTCTCTCTCTCTCTCTCTCTCTCTCTCTCTCTCTCTCTCTCTCTCTCTCTCTCTCTCGTTGTACCTTCATCTCAAGTTTTATGTATAGCCTTTCTCCTTGGTCTGTCTCCCATTTCCTTCTAGTCATCAATAACTGTCTTGCATCCTCAATGTCCTACACAATACGACACTGATTCCTCTAAAACTACATTAATTGACTTCATACGCCAGAAAACCCTCCTGATGGGACTTCCATTATCCCTGAAGAGCTCTTACGGGACACTTAACTTCTGATTCCTATGTTATTCATGGAAGGGTGAAGGAGTACCTAGAAGTTTTTGTTACGTTGTAAACTCTCTTCCTATATCTATCAGTTAGCTGCCTTCCAAACAACTAGAGTATTATCTTATCATAAAAAACAATCAACTTTATATAATACATATTTCTGAATCCTACTTTGATAAGAATGTTAATTGGAATTTTCATGTCTCGGTTCGTAGTAAATCCGCTTCACTAGAGTTGAGTATTGTGTATCGTGTCAGTTAAATTTATCCCTTTCCCTTCTCAACGAAATATTCTCTTTTCGTTTGGCAGGGCGTTAGGCATCTACTCTCATAGCATTCTTACACAAGGTAGAGTTAAAGGCTATTCGTTTCATCTATTCTTCTTCTTCTTCGACTGACTGACTGACTGTTTTCACTCTTCAACAGTCTTCTCCCGCAATGTTGCTTCTCTTGCTATTTCTCACCACTACGTATTGTCATGGTTACTGCTTCTCTAAACTTAAATACTTTTTCTTCCCTTTTGTGGCGCCGCAGACCAAGACAATTGAAGACAAACAACACACCTCTATATGATACTTGAGTCTATAGCAGAGGAGTATGAAGTCACCTCTGGAGCTTAACAATTGGTGATCGACTTTTGTCTGTCTTTTTACTTTCGTTCTTCAGGGAACAATGTCTTATGGGATTTTCCGAGTATTTGTGTGATAGGAAAATAAAGTTCAATCTTCTTATATAGTGGAGAACAAAAAACTTGTCTCTAATCACACGAAGCTGCACGGGGTAAAAGAACAGGAGCAAAATATATATATATATATAAAAATACAACAATAAAACATTAGAGAATATAAACATTTTCATCCCAGCTTCGTAGGAAAGTTAAAGATCCTGAGGGAGGGTTTACCAGCCCTTCTTCCTTCTTTCTTTTAATCAATCTTTACAACGAAAGAAAAATACAGGATTATCACGACGTTTCTGAGCAAATAATAAGGAATACGATAGTAGTAGTAGTAGTAGTAGTAGTAGTAGTAGTAGTAGTAGTAGTAGTAGTAGTAGTAGTAGTAGTAGTAGTAGTAGTAGTAGTAGTAGTAGTAGTAGTAGCAACAGTAGTAGTAGATAATATGGATATTAATAAAACAATACTAAAGAAAATTCAAATAAATGAAGACAAGTGGCATTTATGTAATGAAAACGAGAGACCATTACCATCATTACCATCATTACCATCATCATTATCATCATCATCATCATTAATAAGCGTGACGGTGGCGCTGCACTCACTAATGATGGAAGGATGATGGTAATGAGGAGAGATGAGGATTAGAGGGGAAAGGGAATTACACAAACACACCACAAATCCCCTCTTCACCTACCCTTATTCCCTTTTCTTTCTTTTCTCTCTCTCTCTCTCTCTCTCTCTCTCTCTCTCTCTCTCTCTCTCTCTCTCTCTCTCTCTCTCTCTCTCTCTCTCTCTCTCATTTCTTTTAGTCTCTTTTTCTCACTGTTTCTAGGTGTTGTTTCTTGTTTTTCTTCTATTTCAATTTTCTCTCTCTCTCTCTCTCTCTCTCTCTCTCTCTCTCTCTCTCTCTCTCTCTCTCTCTCTCTCTCTCTCTCTCTCTCTCTCTCTCTCTCTCTCTCTCTGTCTCTCTCTCCATTTATAAACATTCTAACCCTCCCTCTCTTTTCTTTACCTTCCTCCTCCTCCTCCTCCTCCTCCTCCTCCTCCCCTCACTTCCCCTTGATCGCTACCTGTTGAATAGTGAGAGAAAGAGGGAAATATATCACTGTCTCCCGTGTTTCCCCTTGTCTCTATCTTTCCCCTCTTCTCCCTCACCCCTGCCAGATAAGCGTGAGGGTGTGAGGGGAACACCAATAGATAGATAAGTGAATTTATTTTTTATCTTTTATCTATTTTGCTTTATCATTAGTTATCGTACCTCCCATTTTTCTTCTGTTGTTTTTCTGTCTATCTCTCTCTCTCTTTCTCTTTCTCTTTCTCTTTCTCTTTCTCTCTCTCTCTCTCTCTCTCTCTCTCTCTCTCTCTCTCTCTCTCTCTCTCTCTCTCTCTCTCTCTCTCTCTCTCTCTCTCTCTCTCTCTCTCTCTCTCTCTCTCTCTCTCTCTCTCTCTCTCTCTCTCTCTCTCTCTCTCTCTCTCTCTCGTTAAGGGCGCGAGAGAGGAAACAGAAGACGAAAAGAAAATATTTAATTGAAACAAAACATATATTTACATTCTCCCCACCTCTCGGTTTCCCCTTCCTCTACCCTTTCTTTTCCTTTTTTTTCTTTCTCTCTCTCTCTCTCTCTCTCTCTCTCTCCTCTCTCTCTCTCTCTCTCTCTCTCTCTCTCTCTCTCTCTCTCTCTCTCTCTCTCTCTCTCTCTCTCTCTCTCTCTCTCTCTCTCTCTCTCTCTCTCTCTCTCTCTCTCTCTCTCTCTCTCTCATAAACTCTCTTTATATACAGTTCTTGCAAAACATCAATTTCTCTCTCCCTTCACTAGCCCCGTTTTACCTCCTCCTTCCC
This sequence comes from Metacarcinus magister, assembly GCA_029783475.1. NCBI lineage: Eukaryota > Metazoa > Arthropoda > Malacostraca > Decapoda > Cancridae > Metacarcinus > Metacarcinus magister. The sequence goes on from JAPQNM010000042.1 coordinate 4,575,641, forward strand.
CTTCTTTCCCCTCTTTTCCTCTTTCTTCCCCTTATTCTACATTCCCTACATCTCTTCACTGGCTTCACACTGAGCTTCATACACTGTCATGGGCGTTATCTTACAATTTTTCCTTACGTTTTCCAATTAACACCCTAAATTCCCCTCATTTCCCTTTGCCTGCCCTCCCTTTCCCCTCTCACTCCGTCACATTGCCTCTCATTCTGGTTTCTCGCATTGCTATCTCAGTCTTCCCCTCCTAACAACCCTTCCTCTCCCCTCACTTGCACTTTGCCCATCATTCCCCTCAGATAAACAAAATATATTCTTATCCCTCAGTTTTTAGATTAATTCCATATTTTCCCTATCTCTTGGTCCTTGAACATCCCCATTTCCTCTCTTTTTTTCCTGCTCATCTCTTACTTTCCCCATACATATTTCCCTCTTGCCTTATATCAACCCACAAACTGCATCTCTTTTTCCTTTTCTTTCCTTATATTCCCCTCACAACGTTCACCTGCACCATACCTTATCTTTATTATCCCTTTCTTCCTCCTTTCTTATATCGTGTAACCCTTCACTAAACCCATTTTTTTTACCCTTTTTATCACTAATTTGTTTTCCATTTAATTTCTTATTTACAATTCTTCCCCTTTTTTCACATACACTCGAACACACCTTTTTTCCCCCTCATTTCACCAGGCCAGGTCCTCACACTTACTTACCTCCTTGATGGTGAGCCTGACTGTTGTGGTGTAGTCGTCATGGTGAAGTTCCTCAAGTTTATATTTATTCGTAGACATAACCATAGTGTGATTGTGTTTCCAGAAGGTGACTGCCCTTGGGTACGCCTCAGTCTTGCACTCCAGCCACACCGAGGAGCCGAGAGGAGCCGACATGAGCTGGTTGGGAAGCAGCACTATTGGGGAGACTGTGGGGGGAGAAGGAGGGGTGAAAATTGTGTTAGTTGGGGGTGATAAAAAAGTGTGAGGGTAAGATGAAAGGTTGGATGGTTTGTGTGTGTGTTGTGTTGTGTGTGTGTGTGTGTGTGTAACGGTAATTGTTATAGTAGTGATAATGATAATGATGATGATGATGATACTATTAATGATGATAATAATAATAATAATAATAATAACATCCACAGTAACATGAACAACAACAAGGTATATTTTTTTCCTCATATATTTTTCTTTTTTTCATTCCACATCGTTTGTCATTTATTCTTGTTTTCCTACTACTTTTTCACTTCATTTTCTCCAAAGCTCTTCTACTTTTTTCTTTTCATCCTCAGAAACTCCATTCATTGCTCCACCACCTCCTACTGCTCCTCCATCCTCCTCCTCCTCCTCCTCCTCCTGTTTTTCCTTCCCCCGTAAAGTGAACATAAAAGATGCGCTCGAGTCATAACTGAATCCTTGAAGCGGAAGAAGGGGAAGGGAGGGAGTGAGGGGAGAGAGGGGAAGGTAAGGAAGGGGAAAAGGAGAGGGGAATGGGGATATGGGGGAGAACTTCATATCAGAGCTAATATCATCTTTATTGTGATATCCAGCTGGTGACGACGAGTGTGTGTGTGTGTGTGTGTGTGTGTGTGTGTGTGTGTGTGTGTGTGTGTGTGTGTAGAGAGAGAGAGAGGGAGAGAGAGAAAAAGAGAGAGAGAGAGGATGGTAACCTTTAACATATCTCCTGCCTCAAAAAGAACAAACAAAAACACACACACACACACACACACAGAGAAACAAACAGACAGACAGACAAACAAACAGACAGACAGAGGGAGACAGACAGACAGCAAAACTTGATTACAGGCACCCCTTGGTCTGCCTCTCTTTTTTTTTTTTTTGTTTGTTTCCCCTCACTGCTGTTTTTTGTTTTTTTTATCCCCTCGCTAAACCAGGTATTCCCTCCACGCGGTAGATAATAATGGCAAGGCAAATAAAAGCTGTCATATAGTTCCTCTCCGGGCGTGACTTAGCGAGGCGTGAACGTGTTTCTTTGACAACCTTTTGAAGACAGAGTGTTTATACTTTATGTGTGTGTGTGGGTGTGTGTGTGTGTGTGTGTGTGTGGTGTGTGTGTGTGTGTGTGTGTGTGTGTGTGTGTGTGTGTGTGTGTGTGTGTGTGTGTGTGTGTGTGTGTGTGTGTGTGTGTGTGTGTGTGTGTGTGTGTGTGTGTGTGTGTGTGTGTCAGTTGGGGGCACGCAACCACTGCGTTCCCCTCGTAAACATCTTTTGTGCGTCCCTTCCACACTTCCTTCATAACGTGTAAGGAAGGTGTGAGGGGAGGGTGAGGGGAGGGTGAGGGGAGGGTGAGGGGAGAGTGAGGGAGGGTGAGGGAGGGTGAGGGAGGGGGAGGATTGTTATTTTGTCCTCATTAGTACACGTGTCCGCCAGGTGTCACCCCCGTCGTCTTTTCCACGTAAACGCCCCCCCTTCCTCCTCCCAACACACACACTCTATCAGAAAGTCAAAGGTCTGGTTACTGCTGGAATGTCGTGGTTTTCTGGCTTATTCTCGAGTGTTTACAAGTGAAAAGCTATGAAAACAAAATAACAAACACAATATTCCAGGTTATTACGTATTGTTTGCCAGATTTTTGTTGTAGATTTTTCATTGCAATCATAGTTTTCAGAGTTATTGTTATTTGTATTAGTATTGTGATTATTATTATTATTATTATTATTATCATTATTGTTGTTGTTGGAAATCATCTCTAATGTGGATTTGAAAGATCATCCCAAAAAAGTGTTGTAAAGTATATGGATTCCAGCAATTTACGAAACAATCCAAAACAAAGGATAAGAGAAAAAAGAAAGAGATAAGAAAATATAATGATCGGTCTTAAAATTAAAAACAAAAACTAAAAAAAGAAGAATCTGAAGTTAGAGAAATTGTTATATAATGGAACAACAATATAGAGTGAAAAAGAACAGACTGATTCCTGAACTAACATGAAAAAATATACAGTTTATCTCAAAAGAAAGATAGATAATAATAGATAGAGAGAGCGAGAGAGAAAAAGAGAGAGAGAGAGAGAGAGAGAGAGAGAGAGAGAGAGAGAGAGAGAGAGAGAGAGAGAGAGAGAGAGAGAGAGAGAGAGGGAGAGAGAGAGAGATTATGTACATGACTGTGGAAATAATAAAACAAGTAGGAAAAGAACAAAACTGAATAATGGAAAGCGAAAAATACAGAAAAGACGACAGGGAAATAATATAATACACTGACAATATACAAGAGATTAGTGTGTGTGTGTGTGTGTGTGTGTGTGTGTGTGTGTGTGTGTGTGTGTGTGTGTGTGTGTGTGTGTGTGTGTGTGTATGTGTGTGTGTACTTGGGCGGTTGAAACTACTTATCAATTTCCTGACCAATATTTCACGACATAAAAATATTATCCTCACACATCACCCGTCTTAGTTAAACGTCTCTCTCTCTCTCTCTCTCTCTCTCTCTCTCTCTCTCTCTCTCTCTCTCTCTCTCTCTCTCTCTCTCTCTCTCTCTCTCTCTCTCATAAACCAAACTCCCCATTTGCTTACATTCATCACCTCTGCTCCCCCTTAACCCCCCTCAACCCCCCTTTACTCCCCCTTTACTCCCCCCTTACTCCCCCCTTACTCCCCCCATTAGCCAGGTCAATATTTAAGGTGGGATGATAATGCTCGGTTTGGGGTCCCTTGCTTGTCCACCCTCGACTGGAGCCATTAATGTGGTGTCTGCCTGTTATTAATGACGAGCCCTTAATTGAGGATAAAATAAGGCCTAGAGGAGGGATAAAGAAGGGAGAGGGGGAAGGGGGAAGGATGGAGGGAGGGAAGTGTGGAGGGAGGGAGAGAGGGAGGGAGGAAAGGAATATATAATGGTTGAGTTTGTTTGAGTTTGCAAGTTTGTGTATGTGTGTGTGTGTGTGTTTGTGTGTTAATAATCTTCGTGGCTTATGTTGTTGTGGGTAAACGTTTAATAAGTATAATGAAAGAAGGAAACCAACATCATCATCATCATCATCATCATCATTATTATTATAGACACACACAACTCTCCTCCTACTCAACTCTATCATCTTTTCTATTTCAATTCAATCCAACGAATCTATTTTCATCTCATCTTTCTCCCTCATACTTCCTCTACTTTGCCTCCGCCTTCCCTCCACGTCCTGTCATTCCATCACTCCTAACACACCACCCTCGCACTCCTCCCTTTGTCAAGTTCCTGCCGTACACAACCTGCCTCCATTCATTTCACTCTCCTTGATAGCTGCTACAATGTCCTTCTCAATGAATTTTGTTTTGTGATGCGTAATATTTTCTTTTTTTTCCTGTTTTTTCTTCTTTTGTTTTTTCTTTTGTTTGTTGGTTTGTATTTTTTCTAGTTTTTTTTTTTTCCTTGCGTTCTCTGATTCATTTTATTTTCTATTTTTTTATGTTCGTTTTCCTCCTTTCATTTTCTGATTCATAATATATTTTTTTTTCCTATCTTTTCATGTTCATTCTCCTTGTTGTCTTTTGTTTGCGTATATCAATATACGTTCTGTTAGTTTTTTTTTGTGGGGGGGGAGTTTAGTTTATAAATCTGTGCAGTTTTTGATCTGTACGCTACAATTGATAAAGAAGAATTATGGTATATATACATGAAAGTACTGATGAACAACGTACACACACACACACACACACACACACACACACACACACACACACACACACACACACACACACACACACACACACACACACACACACACACACACACACAGTCACGCACGTTTTAATAATGCACATGGTGGGTCTTCCCCTTCAGGCTATGAACGTGGGAATCACCCACTTGTACGTACACACGCCCCCACGCACACGCACACGCACACCTCACGTGACCAATAATAGAACTGATAATAATAATGATAATAATGATAATAATAATAATAATAATGATAATAATAATAGAAAAAATAATAGAAAAAGCAACGGAACACAAATAAAAACTAATAAATATAAAAATAATATACACAAATAAAAATAGAGAAATAGACTAGAAGAAAAAGAAGAAAAATTATTAAAGAAGAAACACGGAAATGATAAACAAATAAAACATTAACACACACACCAAACAGCACGATAAAAAAGGGGGAAAGAGAAACACACAATAAAGACACATTAACGAACGATAAAGAGAAACAACACAAGAGGAAGAGTGAATAAACGTTGTGGGAAAAGAAAGTATCAGTAAAGAGAAACAAAGGAGAAAAACTAATCTCTCTCTCTCTCTCTCTCTCTCTCTCTCTCTCTCTCTCTCTCTCTCTCTCTCTCTCTCTCTCTCTCTCTCTCTCTCTCTCTCTCTCTCTCTCTCTCTCTCAAGCAAACCCATCTATTACACTCCCTAGATTCTCGTCCTCTTCCTCTTCCTCCTCCTCTTCCTCTTCTTCCTCTTTATTCTGGAGTCTCATTATACTACACTTTAATTCCCTCTTACTCACGATGGAAAACCTAATTATAACACTAACCATAAGCCTCTTCCTCTTCCTCTTCCTCTTGGTTGGAAAATTCTAAGCTTAACATATCCCAAGGTCATCTTCCTCTTACTAGTCAAGGATTTTAAGTTGAGTATATATTAACTTATTCCTCTTAACTCACTTATGATCTGAGGTAAAAAATGAGTAAGTCGTCTTCGTACTCTACTCAGTCTCTGTGTGACTTCTTAATCCTCTCTATTTTTGGGTTTATGAATATATGGAACTAGTTATAATTTTCATCTTAAACGTCTTATGATTGTATTTTAACTTTAAGCTAATATATATAATTTCCTAAGTCTTTTTGCTACACTAACACCCATGTATTAACCTTCCTCTTCCTCTTCTTCAATCTCCTGTACTCCTTTTTACCTCTTACTTTCTCTTACTTCTCTGTTCCTCTTTTGTACTTCTAATCCTTTCATTATACTTACATTGAACCTTGAGCTCGATTCTCTTGGACACGGAGGGCGGGACACCGTTGGAGGCGATGCACAGGTAAGCGCCCATGTCCCTCCTTGATACCTTCTGCAGCCTCAGTGTCGGCTCCTCATGCTTCACCACTGCGGGAGGGGGAGAGAGGATGTGAGTGAGGGAGGGTGAGAGTGAGGGAGGGTGTGTGGAGGTTATGAGTGGAGGAAGGTGTGTGGATGTGTGTGAAGGAAGGTATGTGAGTGAAAGGAGGTGTGAGAAGGAGGTGCGGATGTGAGTGTGGACTTTGGATATTTAGATAGATAGATAAATTAATAAATGGATAGATGTATAGATAGATAAATGCATAACTATAGGTTGATAGATAGTGATAGATTGATTAGATAGATTGATAGATTGATAAATAGATAGATAGATAGAATTTTTTTTTTTAATTATTTTCAGTGGTTGTTAAAAGATCATTAATGTGTTTCATGTTTAGTAAAAATGTAAAATTACACATTTGTCATACACATGTGTTTGTTTGTTAGCTTATATATCTCTATGTATTTATTTACTATTGTGTCTGTTTGTGTCTTTGCTTACTTTAAAGACAAGATAAATAAATAGTTGTGTTTGTATATATCTGTCTGTCCACGAAGCAAACTTAACCCAAACAACTTTGATATTTGCTCACTTTTTTTCTCTCTTTTTAATAATTTTTTTTTAATATGCCTTTTATCTACACGTCAAAAAAAAGAACATACATTGGTAAGATTTATTCCCTTCAACAATTTTTTTTTCTTTATAAATGGTCAATCAGCCAGTCTGTCAGAATCATAGTATTTTGTAACGTATTACTAAATTATTAAAATGAGCAGATTAATTTATGTATGACTTTTTTTTTCAATCTGACTCTTTTTTGTTATTTCTTGCTACATATGATTAATCTTTTTGTGTGTAACTTTTTGATAAGATGCGTTTATTCAATCCATTTTCTTTTATTTGTTATATTTTTTATTGTTATCATTATTATAGGTATTATTATTATTATTATTGTAATTATTATTATTATAACTCAATTCTATAAAATAATACATAGTGCTCTCTCTCTCTCTCTCTCTCTCTCTCTCTCTCTCTCTCTCTCTCTCTCTTCTCTCTCTCTCTCTCTCTCTCTCTCTCTCTCTCTCTCCTCTCTCTCTCTCTCTCTCTCTCTCTCTCTCTCTCTCTTTCCTAAAACTGATCCTCCTCTTCTCTTTCTCTCTAAATCAAAAGTGCTGCCAATTCAGTGTTTCGTTCTTTGTGAAGCTTCAAATAAAACTCTAACCAAGGCTTCGAAACACTTCTGTATCATTTGTTATTCTTTGATTCTCTGTTTGTATTTGATTTTCTCTTTTCCCTATTTATCTTTTCTCTTTTCTGCCACTTTTACATTTGCTTTTTTCTTTCCTAGTCCCTTCTTTATTCTTTATATTTGGATTCCTTCCCTCACTACCTCTATATATATATATATATTTTTTTTTTCATCATATTTCCTACTTCACTGTTTATCCTCACTTTCCCCTCACATATTTCCCCTTGTTTCTTATCATACAATATTTCCCTGAATAGTACTTTGTTTTCCTCTTACTACACATTGGCTTGTTTTCCCTACCATCCCCCTCCCTCTTTCCTTCCTTATTTCCCATTCACTTTCTCTGCCCCTTGTCCTTCCATATTTTCCCATCTGTCTTCCACTCACCTCACCTTCCTCTCACATCACATTTTCCCTTCAGCTCTCTTCACATCTTTCCCTCACACCTTCCCTTCACTTTCCCCTCACACTTTCTCCTCACTATCCCCTTGTTTTCCCCTTGTTTTCCCCTCACCTTTGCTACGCTTGTTGATGGTGATGGCGCGCTGGTCTTCCCTCACCCACGAGATTCTAGGCTTTGGGTTCCCCTCGGCGTGACAAGTAAGGGTCACATTTCCGTTTTCCTGCACCACCACGCTCGACCCACTGCTGAGTTCGTCCACGATCTCCGGGGGAACTGAGGGGAAACAAGGGGAGCATCAGAGGGGAGTGAAAGGCACCAAGACACTGGGATATATACAAAGGAAAGGGTTGTGAAGGTGGGAGGTGAGGTTAGTGAGGTTGGTAAGGGGTAGATTTGAGGGGAATAGATAGGGTTATGAGGGGAAAACAATGGGGGAAAAAGAGCTGTGAGTTAAAGGGTGTTTATGAAAGGCTCTGTGGTTGTGGAAAGTGAGGGGATGTGAGGTTTTGGGTTCACAGGATGGGGGTTAGGAAATGCAGGTGAGAAATGAGGGGAATTACAAGTTAGAACTGTCAGGGTGAATGTGGAGGTGGAGATAAATGGTTGTGAAACAGAAGATAAGTAGCAGGTAGTGTGGAGGAGGAAGGAAAGAAAACGGAGGGAGGTTACTCATTTAAGGGGAGTCATTGGTATTTAAGAGGTGTGTTATGAGTGCTTTTAAGGCGGATTATGTTAAAGTGCATGAGGAAGGATAAAGAGAAGATCGAGACCAATGGATTAAATAATGAGTAAAGGGGGAGAGAGAAAAAGAGAGAGAGATATAGAGAGAAATACACGGTGGGAGGATGGAAGGGAGAGGTGGAAGGAGGGAGGGAGATAAAAATGCAAGGCGTAGAGAGAAATAGTTAGCAAATAAATAATAAAATGAGTGGATATGAAAATATGAAACGTACACAAGAAGAGCGTGAATAAAAGAAAGGAAAATGAATATATTATAGAGATGAGAAAGTGCTTGAAAGTGAAGGGATGATGAAGGGACGTATAAGTTAAATAAAAAGTAATACAGGTGAACAAATGTAAGGTAACAGGTACAGTACAAGGGAGAGGAAAGGGAGAGTGTTAAAGGGTAAAGAGAAGACAGGATGGTGACCTTAGGGGGAAATAGGGAACAAAGTTGAATAAATGAGAGAAAATATGCGAGAGAGGAAAAAATGAGTGTGAGAAGGTGAGAGGTCAATGTGGAAGAGAGGGAATGGGAGGAAAGAGAAAAAGTGAACGCCAAGGGAGGAGGAAGAGGAGGAGGAGGAGGAGGAAGCGGGAGAGGGTGAATAGCACGTAGGTAGAGACAAAGAGAGGGGAAAAAAGGGCAATGAAAAACATATTCAATAAAAAAAATCTACTAAACAGGATAATCGAATGAAAGTGACAATAATAAAATGGTCAGTGATAAAAAAAAAAACCATTATACACATGGAGAGAAAATTTTATACTATCATCATCAATAATTTTCTTTACTTATATAACTACGAGTAACATTGATAACTTAAGGATACTAGTGAATGTAGAAGTAGTAGTAGTAATAATGTTACTATTATTATTATTATTATTATTATTATTATTATTATTATTATTATTATTATTATCAGTAGTAGTAGTAAAGATAATGGGAAAAGATACTGGAGGAAAAATGTTATATAAGAGGAAGTAAGAGGAAAAGAAGGAAAAACGGAGATAAGAAGGAAAGGAGACAGTAATTTGAAGAAAAAAAAACATTCAAAGGAGATAAATAGGCAATATTTTTATATACCAAATTCATCTCTCTCTCTCTCTCTCTCTCTCTCTCTCTCTCTCTCTCTCTCTCTCTCTCTCTCTCTCTCTCACTCTCACTCAGGAAAAAATGCTCATAATGGCTTTATAATCAAGAGAGAGAGAGAGAGAGAGAGAGAGAGAGAGAGAGAGAGAGAGAGAGAGAGAGAGAGAGAGAGAGAGAGAGAGAGAGCATCAGAAGTTACTCAATGTGTTTAAATGAGCCTCTCCTCTTTAACGTCCTGTAGAAGCTGTTCAGACGATATATGTCCAAAGTATAGACTCTCTCTCTCTCTCTCTCTCTCTCTCTCTCTCTCTCTCTCTCTCTCTCTCTCTCTCTCTCTCTCTCTCTCTCTCACTGCAGACAAAAGCTCAAGAGGGGAGTCCTAGTGTGTGAATTAGGTGCCAAAGGAGAGAATAGGGTCGGTGCCACGGGGTCAGTGCCACGTGTGAGCGACTAAACGAATGATTAGGGAGAGAACGAGGGGAGGAAAGGAGGGCTGGTGAGGGGAAAGCGAGAGAGAGAGAGAGAGAGAGAGAGAGAGAGAGAGAGAGAGAGAGAGAGAGAGAGAGAGAGAGAGAGAGAGAGAGAGAGAGAGAGAGAGAGAGAGATACTTTGTTACTCAACGAAAATATGAGGTGCGAGGAAGTAAGGGATAGGGAATGTGTGTGTGTGTGTGTGTGTGTGTGTGTGTGTGTGTGTGTGTGTGTGTGTGTGTGTGTGTGTGTGTGTGTGTGTGTGTGTGTGTGTGTGTGTGTGTGTGTGTGTGTACGTCAGGAGCAGCCAGTTTATTTCTGGACGATTTAAGTGTTGCAATTCAGAACTAAGAGTATTTCTGAACCCAAAACAACAGCAGCTTAATGGTCAAAATATGTGTGTGTGTGTGTGTGTGTGTGTGTGTGTGTGTGTGTGTGTGTGTGTGTGTGTGTGTGTGTGTGGAGGGGAAGAGAGAGTGTGTGAGCATTTGTTATTGTCTTGGGACCTAGTGAGGGGAAAAGTGAGAGCGAGGGGAGAGAGAGAGAGAGAGAGAGAGAGAGAGAGAGAGAGAGAGAGAGAGAGAGAGAGAGAGAGAGAGAGAGAGAGAGAGAGAGAGAGAGAGGAATGTGGCAAGTCTTTGTATTTAAGTTCCTATACTTCTCTCTCTCTCTCTCTCTCTCTCTCTCTCTCTCTCTCTCTCTCTCTCTCTCTCTCTCTCTCTCTCTCTCTCTCTCTCTCTCTCTATCTATCTTTCTCTCATTACCTACAAACTGACCTTTTACCTTTCTCCCACCCTTCTCTTGCACTCTTTTCCTCCTCCTCCTTCTCCTCCTCCTCTTCCTCCTCCTCCTCCTCCTCCTCTTCCTCCTCCTCCCCTTCCTCCTCCTCCTCTCTTGGTTCAGGGAGATATGGAGGGGATGACAAGCGAGGTAGTCACAGGGAGAAAAGGAAAAGGGGAGAATAGGAAGAGGGGAAGAGAAGGAGAGGGAGAGATGGAAGGGAGGGAGGGAGGGGAAGGATGTTGGGGAGAGGAAGAGCAAGTAAGGTCCCGAATAAATGAGGGGAGAGGATAATAGAGGGGAAAGGAGAGAGGAAGCTGATAAATCTAGGAGAAGAAACAGGTGAGAGAGAGAGAGAGAGAGAGAGAGAGAGAGAGAGAGAGAGAGAGAGAGAGAGAGAGAGAGAGAGAGAGAGAGAGAGAGAGAGAGAGAGAGAGAGAGAGAGAGAGAGAGAAATGGTGACAATCAACTACAAACAAACAGAAGTAAACACAAACAGACATAAACAAACAGACAAACAAATAAACATTTACCAAACAAAAACAGAGAGATATATATATAAAAAAAAAGAGAGAGAGTGAGAGAGAGAGAGAAATGGAAATAAAGTGGATGTAGAGAGAGACAAAAAACTGGAGTTAATGAAAAAAGGAAGAGAGCACAGAGGGGGAGAAATCAAGAGAAGGAGAAGGCAGAGAGAAAGATAGAATAATGGAATTCCCATACGAGAACTGAGCAGGGAAAAGCAAAGGCAAAGTGAAAATCAGAATAGAAATGCAAATGGAAATAAACAAAAATATGCTTCCAGAAAAATTAGGAACGGAAGGAAAGGGAAGAAAATGTTTTTTTATTTCGTGAGAGAGAGAGAGAGAGAGAGAGAGAGAGAGAGAGAGAGAGAGAGAGAGAGAGAGAGAGAGAGAGAGAGAGAGAGAATACAATATGTCAGTGTCAAAACCGAGTATGTCCTTTAAATCTGTTGATCCCTGAGTTTTTTGATGGAGAGAGAGAGAGAGAGAGAGAGAGAGAGAGAGAGAGAGAGAGAGAGAGAGAGAGAGAGAGAGAGAGAGAGAGAGAGAGAGAGAGAGAGAGAGAGAGAGATACACGTACAAGTATACACACATACATAATTACATAAACACATTACATACAGGGATACAAACAGATGGACAGAGAAAGGTTGACAGGCAAAAATATAAACAGACAAAAAGATGAATTATTAACCATAGATATAATTGATGTTAATGTTCAGATTATCTCTATTATTTGTTATTATATATTGATAACTCTCTCTCTCCCCTCCTCTCTCCCTCTCTCCCTCTCTCTCTCTCTCTCTCTCTCTCTCTCTCTCTCTCTCTCTCTCTCTCTCTCTCTCTCTCTCCCCTCTCCTAGTCCCTCTAAGCTTTCTCTAATTCAGCCAATCGCTTCCTGTCTGTTCTCTCTGTCCTAACTCAATTTGTTGCACAGTGTAGGAGAAAACATTCCTTGCTCTCTGTTGGTCTCTCTGTCTCTTTTTCTGTCTACCTATGTGCCTGTCTGCCTGTCTGTATATCTATATGTCTTTCTGCCTCTTACACACTGACTAAAAACACACACACATGCACACACACACACCCACACGCACACACACCCACACACACACCCCACACGCACACACACACACACACACACTTACATATGTTGCTGTGATTGTAATTAATGAAGTGTAATCCCACCTGTCTTATTTTTGGACGATCAGATTTTCTCCCGAATCAGTAATTAGTTCAGATGTTGTTACTATCATTACTTTTGTTATTATTATTATTATTATTATTATTATTATTATTATCATACTCTTGGTGCGTGATATTCGTCCTTTTAGTGAGTGTTCCTTGTCCTCTTATGTTATCATAGCGACACGGTGACGAACTTTTATTTGCACCATACATGTTATCAAATAGACTTGATATATGCAAGGTAGTATTCCATTGCCTTCTTAAGAGATCAGAAAAAAACTAAGGAGAGGAAGAAGAAGAAGAAGAAGAAGAAGAAGAAGAAGAAAAGATGATAGAGAAGAAAAAGAAGAGAAAAATGTTAAATGAGTTGGTGGAAGACAAAGAGGAGAGAAAGAAAAGAAAATGTGGCACAGCTGAGGAAGCCCGAAGGAAGAGGAAGAGAGAGAGAGAGAGAGAGAGAGAGAGAGAGAGAGAGAGAGAGAGAGAGAGAGAGAGAGAGAGAGAGAGAGAGAGAGAGAGAGAGAGAGAGAGAGAGAGAGATTGTAGGAACATGGAAATTAAAAAAAAGTTAAGGATATAAGAAATATAATACAAAAATTAAAACAACACACATCTTAGTATACACACACACACACACACACACACACACACACACACACACACACCAACATAAACACACAGATCCTTAAGTATTCTTTTTGAAGCTCTTTGTTTACATGTAACAAACGATTGTATCCTTCAGGTACCCTTGTGTGTGTGTGTGTGTGTGTGTGTGTGTGTGTGTGTGTGTGTGTGTGTGTGTGTGTGTGTGTGTGTGTGTGTGTGTGTGTGTGTAGAAAAAAAAACCATAATATGCTTCAAAACAACAAAGTAGCATGTGTGTCTAAGGATGTGTATACGTAGGTTAAGTACACACACATACACACACACACACACACACACACACACACACACACACACACACACACACACCCCTCCCTCCCCCCCCCCTTTAACACACACACAAATCTAACACGTTCACGGCCCCACAGACCCAGTACATCATGGTTTGCCGATTAATTTTTTCCACATTATCATTTAATAAATCTGCCTCATTTAGCCTGCCCCCCCTGCCCCCCCCCCACCCCGGACACCATAAATGAGGCACAGGACGAAAGCACATTATGATCCGCGCTGGCTGTCCTGTTAATGGCGCAAACATTATATAGGTGCGGACCATAAATAGTAGCAGTACCTGGGTGTGTGTGTGTGTGTGTGTGTGTGTGTGTGTGTGTGTGTGTGGGTGGTAAGCTATGGAACTGGACTCAAATTTCACACACACACACACACACACACACACACACACACACACACACACACATACATACTACAACAACAAATAAACAAAAACATAAAACACCACTAACCTAACCTAGACAATTCCCATTTTATTCCCATTTTCTCGCATTTTCATCCTACATACAAGGATACACTGTCCTATTCCTATTTCAAAGCAATATATTTTGATCTATACTATGATTACATGCACACCCTTTCTCCCCTCTTTCTCTCTCTCTCATTCCCTATCCCTCTCCCTATCTCCTCTCTATCCCTTACGTGCAGAGAAAATTGAGAGAGAGAGGAAAAGATAGAAAAGAAAACGTGGCGTGGTGTAGAACGTTTTAAATCCTCTCACTTATCAGGAGATTAAATAGTAATAAAAGTGACCCCCGAGTGGAGTTCCGGAGTAATATTCTGTTTGTCTCTGAGGGTATAAGTGACGCCTCATTATATATGTGTGTGTGTGTGTGTGTGTGTGTGTGTGTGTGTGTGTGTGTGTGTGTGTGTGTGTGTGTGTGTGTGTGTGTGTGTAAGAGAAGTAATAGTGGTGGGGAGTTAGATTAGGTGGTGGTGATGGTGATGATGGTGATAGTGATAAGTCATCTTCACATACATGCATGACTCTGATAGTGAATGAAGATAAACAATAATAACCGATAGATAAATAGTTAAGTTGGTGGTACTAGTGGTATCATTAACTACACATGGATAGTAATTATCAACAAATATTCCGCACACACAATAATCATAAACACACACATACACATACACACACACATTCCTTGACTAACACCCACTCCACCTTTCAAATCCCCACCACCACCACCACCACCACCAACATTCACAGTCTCTCGCACCATTTCAGATACACATTCACACTGCCCTTTCTCCTCCCTCTCCCCTTCCCTTGTACCCTCAGACACCCTCTCAATAACAGCAGGCAACACGTTAGGGGGTGATTGGGCTCTGTTCCAGTTATTATAGTGTGTTTGGGTTTCATTTGCTATCACTACTGCAGGACACTATACAAACACCTTCCATGGGTTATGTGTGGAAGGACTGGTTTGAGGGAGAGTGGAGGAAGGAATTGTGGGAAGGGAAGGAGGGTAAGAGTAAGGGGAACTGCATGAGAAAAGGGAAGATTAAGAGGGAATTGTGAGAAGGAAAGGAAGGTTAAGAGGAAAGGGGAACTGCATTATAAAAGGAAGAGGTTGGAAGGAGATCAAGAGAGACTTGTGGGGAAAGGAAGGAAATCTAAGAGGAAAGGGAAGAGATTGAAAGAGAGGAGGTAGAAATTCATGAAAAGAAGGGAAGGTTAAAAGAAAAGGGAACTGAAAGAGAAAATGAGAATAGGGTTGAGACTTTGTAAAGGATAGAAGAAAGGAACTTAGGTAAATAAAGGAGAAAGAGAAGAGAGTTTAAAGGGAAAGAGAGGTAGATAGAGTGGATGAGAAAGTGAAAAAGATGTTAAAAGAGAAAGAGGAAAGATGAAAGAGGATAGAAAGGGGTATGAAGGGATGGGAGGAGAAGCAGAAGGATGGATAAAGAGGGAAAGGGATTGATATTGAGAAAATAAAGTCACTGGGAGATAGGAAAAAATACTAAAGAAAGGTAAAGGGTAAGGGAAGGTTATTTCAAGACGGAAGGAGGAAGGTGGTAGAGACTAAGGGGAAGGAAGGGGAGGAAGAAGTGATGGGAAGTTGAAGGGGAGATTAAAATTGGCTTGATGGAGTTTGATGAAGATACTTTTAGTTGTTTGTTTGTTTGTTATATGGGAGGAGGAGGAGGAGGAGGAGGAGGAAGAGGAGGAGGAAGAGGAGTGGAAGACTTAAGATTCGATTCACGTGCTCAAAAAGAGGGGAGAATGTGTGTGTGTGTATGTGTGTATGTGTATGTGTATGTGTGTGTGTGTGTGTGTGTGTGTGTGTGTGTGTGTGTGTGTGTGTGTGTGTGTGTGTGTGTGTGTGTCTAAGGCCAATATCCGCTTGTTCTGCACAATCACGCAATCGGGAATATCTGGAGATCGCGTAGCACCATCTAGTCATCACCTGAATGCGCTCACGTTCACACATTGCGCAAGGGGAGGGGAGAGGGAGAGGAGACGGGGAGGGGAGAGGGAGAGGAGATGGGGAGCGGCGAGGGGTTGGGAAGAGAGGGGGAAGAAATTGATTGCCTTATATTAGTTTGTCTATATTGGAGGTAAAAGAGAAGGAGGAGGAGGAGGAGGAGGAGGAGGAGGAGGAGGAGGAGGAGGAGGAGGACGAGGAGGAGGAAAAAGAAGAGGAGGACATATTTGTAAAGAAAGAAAGTAAAATAATAATCATAGGAGCACTCAACAGGAATTTTAATTAACTCATGATGGTGGTGGTGGTGGTGGTGGTGGTGGTGGTGGTGGTGGTGGTGGTGGTGGTGGTGGTGGTGGTGGTGGGGATGGTGGTGAAACTTATAAAAAAAACAACGTATGATAATGTAACTCAACACCACAATTACAATAACACCACAGTCCAACTACACCTACAAGGACGGGAGGGGGAGGGGGAGGGGGAGGGGGAGGGGGAGGGGGAGGGGGTAGATGGTGAGGCGTCCCAAACACACACTGACATCAAGAGGAAGCTAGGTGCAGTATCATTCTTGTTATATATTCACCTCATGTTGTATTGGTATTTGTTCTTCTTGATTGACGAAGAGAAGCGACCTTTTTAAATATTCGTGTTGTGTCTGCAACTTTACCTGTGTGTCTTTCTCGCACACCTGCAGCCTCACACCATCCACTTGACACAACATCATTCAAAGTGTCTGCTATCTATTTTTTCATCTTCCTCACAAGCAACAGAAAAATAATAATATTCTCGCACGCAGCCTTGACATTTTCAGGAGGAGAAGGAATGTAGCTGAGAATTTCATTGCTATATTCAAGTTACTCTTATTAAGATTATCTGATGCCATGTAAGGTCCATCCCCTCAACGGTTCACACGTTCACTGTTGCAGGTATAATTAAGTTTATGTGCTGCCAATCATAATTAATGCCTGAATTATCGCCAAGTAATGCTATTGGTGTTTATTCAGAGGAAAATTATTGGTCATTGTTAATGGTGAGCAGTCAAATACGAGTGTAGTTTCATGGTTGATGTTTACTGACTTGTTCGTCTTTCCAACGGCACGCATAAAACAAGCTTTTTTTAAAATTTTATTCCAAGAGCATTGTGATGTTTTATTTTTACGTTTTAGCGGCTTGTTTATTGATATCATGAAGAGTTTCGAATTATTTAAAAGTAGTTAAGTAGGAACTGAGAGAGAAAGAAAAATAGAAAAAGAGAGAAGCAAAAGAGCACTATGAATCCTAAGAAAGCAACATTTCTTTTTCTTTTTCTTTTTGCTACATTGCAGGTAAGTGTCGGGAAGGTTATATTACAAGTTTCATCATGATTTAAGTATTCTTTCAACCCTGACCACACACCACGACCCGCCTGCCTTGCAAACAGAGGAAATGATCACCTACAAGCAGGTCTTCAGCGGTACTCCTCCTTACTTCCTTCTGCACTTAAGATGTAAAACAGACAGGTAGAACAACACACTTAAAACACTAATTTAAAGACAGTGCAAGCAAGTACACGATCAGGATAATGTTACATAATCCCAAGAAAGTGCAAATACATAGATTTTCAAAAGAGTCAGATAATTTGCTGGCACTAAATACAGCATATATAATTATGACTTCAAAACACGTAGTTCTGAAGAAAAAAAACATGATATTTTAAAAGACATATGCAATTTAGTTATGAAAACAGACGGCTATCGCAATAACCCGCGTTTCTTTAGATTCAATTATAAAACACTGAAGAAGTTCTCACGCGTTCTGAAGGTGAACAAAAACCTTCCACCTTCCTTCAAATTGTTAAAGAAAACGCAATACTCGTCCCAAGTGAAAAAGACTTTATCAACGGCGACCACAAGGGCGAGATGGCGATACTAATTAAGGCCACACTGACTCTTATTCACTGTGTGTGTGTGTGTGTGTGTGTGTGTGTGTGTGTGTGTGTGTGTGTGTGTGTGTAAAAATATATATAAATTTACACACACACAAACACACACACACACACACACACACAAACACACATGCATGAAAGGGGGTACACAGAGAAGAATACCACTAAACAATCAGACACAGAAGATGTTTGTAGATAGAGAGATAAAAAGAGCGAATGAGAGAGTGAGAGAAAGAGGGAGCGAGTAAAAAAAAAGAAAAAAGTGGTCCCTTCAATTGTCCCCGGTGTCTGTAACCTGCCGAAGAGAGGCTACGGCCCTTTGAGATTCATTTGAAGGTGAAATTTCTCATTTAAATGCAGATTGACGACGTAAAAACCACCTATTTATTTCTGCCAAAGGAACAGTATTTCGGCGCTCAGTTACACCCCCCGGCCCTTCCCTCTTCCTTTTCCTCGTCTCCCCTCAGTAGGAAGGAAACGCCCGCCTAAGCCAACAAGATGAGAGAAAGAAAAAAAAAGGTCTGTAAAGGAATATTTCTGGAGAACTAAAGACATGTTAATCCGATGTCCTGGTGGGCGTGGGTGACGAGGGCGTGGAGGGAGGGGAGGGTGTGTGGGTGTGTGAGTCTGGGTGGAGGAGAGAGAGAGAGAGAGAGAGAGAGAGAGAGAGAGAGAGAGAGAGAGAGAGAGAGAGAGAGAGAGAGAGAGAGAGAGAGAGAGAGAGAGAGAGAGAGAGAGAGAGAGAGAGAGAGAGA
Source organism: Metacarcinus magister (assembly GCA_029783475.1). NCBI lineage: Eukaryota > Metazoa > Arthropoda > Malacostraca > Decapoda > Cancridae > Metacarcinus > Metacarcinus magister. The sequence goes on from JAPQNM010000042.1 coordinate 4,594,115, forward strand.
GACAGTGTACCTAACCTAACCTAACCATTATTAATACACAGTAAGATGGAAATATACTGAATCATCCAAGGAAACAAAAAAAATAATCTATCATGTTTCTTTTCCACTTCACTTTTCATTCACTTTCACTTTCCTTCCTTTCCTTTGTTTCACTTCTTCATCTCCTTCTTCCTAGTTCTAATAGAATATAAAGAAACAGTTTTCTTCGCCCTCCTATCAATAACAGAAAGAATCTTCCCGCGCCTGTTGTGGACAGTATTATAATTAAGTTTTTTTTAAGAATAGACAAGAGAAATATTTTAAATCCAATCCACAACTCTCATGTTTGTTATCCGCGTAGATGTACCAGGCAGACAATGTTCCAGCAACCATACAAACAATACAATGAATGGCTCTGAACGTTCCAAAGTTAGCTATTTAAAAGACTTAGCAGTAAACATTGTTCAGATGTTGTTAAGAAAGCTAACAATTCAGTCAGCTTCATCAGATTTTCGAGTACAATTCTGAAAAACTTATCCCTACACTAATTAATACACTTGTACGCCCATACCATAAAAAAAATATTAATAAGCTGGAGAGAATACTAAGAAGAGTTATTAAAATAGTCCCAAGATTGCGAAACAAGTCTTACAATGAACGACTAAAGGAGCTGAAATTATTCAGTTTATCCAAACATAGGTTACGAGGGAACCTAATTGAAGTGTTTAAGATATTCCTTGGCTTTGACAGTATTAGCATAAACGACTATGTAACTACCGATCTCATAAGCCCCTCTCGTAACAATGGCTTCAAGATCATTGGTAAGCGTTTTAGATTGAACGAAGTGAAGCCTTCCACTTTTGCTATCATTTTGTCTCTATTGAAAAGATACTATAGAAGTAAAGTGTAGCAACACGGACAGCCTTGTTAGATCCGGTAGTGTTGTTGATGTCAGTTCTTCCTTTGTACTCCTTTGTACTCATTTTCCTCCTACTCCTGATCCCAATCCTCCTTAATCCTAATCCTAATCCTACCATGACAAAATAAGTATCTTTGGGCGGTGACAAAACTATGATAAACATTGTAAAACACTAAAAGGTCGTATGATCTTTACTCAGCAAACATCAAAGGTTGAATGAAATTTTTTAACACGATAAAGGAAAAAAGGGCGTCAGTATCTTACCAGATACATAAGTTTTATTTTCTTTCCGTACGTTCAAAGGGAAAATGATAAGTCAAGGAGAGTCTTAGGATGCTGAAAATGTTGTCAATAGAAAGAAAATGTGTGAGTATTTTGTATGTTTATTATTTATTTTCTAAGACAATTTCAAGGAATTACTAACGTCAGCTCGGCGGCAAACAATGAAACAGGAATGATTCTTCCCACCACTACCCTACGTTTTTGTGAAAAACTGAAAGGAATTCATTATCATAATTATGTTTTGCGGCAGACAGCAGATGTCTAAACAGATGTACATTCATGCGATTATGTTAAAGTAGAGGAATGTAAAGCTTTTAATATTATTCTAAAATGAAGACAATCCGAGACAAATGCTAAAAATAATAAAGTATTTTACCCCAGAATTCCTTTACAGTTTCAGGAGGAAAACAATCGCGGTTTTGAATAGAAAATAGCGAGGGAGAAAAAAACTACTTTATCAAAAGGCCCAGAAAACAACCTTCAAATTATAATATGTGATCTCAGGCAGAGCTGGGACAACAGAGTCACTACATCTCTACCATTTCCTTTGGCTACCCTTTTTTAAGCCTTGACTCAAAAGAAAACGGAACAGAGCTTCACAGGTTTCAATTAGCATTAGGCATCTCGCTTTCCCGCGCACCCATGTGAATACGAGTAGGAATAAGTGAGGAGGAACGTGGAACAAAAATGCCTCTGTTTTCTTTCCCAGCAAATAAATTTATCTCAAATTCACAAAGTTACCAGACAAGATCAAGGGTTTCCAGGGTACCAAGAGGAGGGAGTCTCGCAACAGTGGTTTTTGATATATAGCAATTCAAAATTTACAAGAGCGACAAAAAGGTGGATGTATATAGAAGCTTAACTCCATGACAACCTGGCCGATGAAAAAAAGGAAGAGGAAGAGAAGGAGGAGGAGGAGGAGGAGGAGGAGGGGGAGGAGTATTACATAGGATTACATAGGATTACGTAGAAATAACAGAATCCTGGAAACTTGTTGGTCTATAACGAGAATATATACTGACTGCGTATTAATATTATCAAACTACGTTTGGGGGAGTTGACGCAATAGAACGAAGCTCCTCCCCACCCCCTAAGACAACCTACAGGCAGGAAAAAAATAGAATAGAAGACCATATACCATCTAGAAAACTAGGACAGAGATTATCCAAAAAGAAATTAAATTAGACAAAAATACTATACTACTATATATAATAATAAACAACTGGAGAAGGAAGAGAAGGGAATGATGATAAAAGAGTAAGAGAAGGAGAAGAAGAAGGAGGAAGAAGATGAGGATATAATCATGGAGTGAATTTCTCAAAGGAGGAAGGATAATATGCAATTAAAAGGACATCATCGTTTTTATAGAAAATAAGACCAAAGAGTAAAATGAGGAAGAGGAGAAGAAGAAGAAGAAAGAGAAGTAGAAGAAAAAGAAAAACAAAGAAAGAAAAAGTTGAAAAGAATATACAGATTGACAGAAAGATATGTACAGACAGACATAGATACAGATAATTAAACAGACACAAATAGATAACAAATATATAGATGTATGCACAAAGTAGGAATAAGGATCGATCAGTCTCTTCATTACTCTCTCTCTCTCTCTCTCTCTCTCTCTCTCTCTCTCTCTCTCTCTCTCTCTCTCTCTCTCTCTCTCTCTCTCTCTCTCTCTCTCTCTCTTTCTTTATCTCTGTGTGTCTTCCTGCGTCTCTCCATTTTCACGCGGCGTCGAGTTAGAGGTTCAAAAAGGGAAGAGCGATTCTTATGGAGGATCAAAGAGGTTCTCAAGAGGGTTTAATTGGCTCCTCAGGACAGCCCCGGATCTCTCATTTACATTCACCGATTATTTTGTTCATCCACACAGAAAACCACGAATGTCTTCACGAATTGCACGTTTGTGGAGTTTTAGCTGGTGTTTAGGACGACAGTGGAGGAGGAGGAGGAGGAGGAGGAGGAGGAGGAGGAAGGTACAGATGACAAGGAAGACGAGGAGATAGGAATGAGAGAGAGAGAGAGAGAGAGAGAGAGAGAGAGAGAGAGAGAGAGAGAGAGAGAGAGAGAGAGAGAGAGAGAGAGAGAGAGAGAGAGAATGTGTGTTAATGTAAGTAATGGAATATATATATATATATATATATATATATATATATATATATATATATATATATATATATATATATATAGTATATATATATATATGTATATTATGATCAGCTATGAGATGAAAAATTATATGCATAAGAAAATAGTTGAAATAAATAGAGGAGATAAAAAGAAATATTTGTGATATGCATTTAATGAAAACACACACGTAGTGAAGAAAAAAATGTGATGAATAGAGAGACAGAGAACAGATGGAAGAGGAGAGGAAAGGGGAATGAAGAGAGATACAGGAATTAACTTAGATAAATTGGATGAGGATGAGGAGGAGGAGAAGAAAAGAAGGAAGGGAGGAACAACTAAGAAGGATGATTAACAAAAGGGAATACAATGATGATGTATGGAAAGGAGGAAGAGGACGAAGAAGGGAGGAGGGACAGAAGAATGAGTAGGTGGTGGAAGAGGAAGAAGAAGAAGAAGGGGAGAGACAAGATAAGATAAAGGAAGATCAGAAGGATGATAACGAAAGATATATATGTAAAGGAGACACACACACACACACACACACACACACACACACACACACACACACACACACACACACACACACACACAAGCAACAGACTAGTAAGTATAGCGACACAAGCCTCTTGAGTTAAGGTAAACAAAAAAAGAAAGAAACCGCCAGAGGGGAGGAAAAGAAGAGAAGAAGAAGACGAAGAGGAGGAGGAGGAGGAGGAGGAGGAGGAGGAGGAGGAGGAGGAGGAGGAGGAGGAGTTCCGTAGCCTTTGAAGGGAGTGAAATATTCCTTTCGAAACAATGAAAACAGTCCATTGTCTTTGAGCGATCTGTTTGCTCGAGTCTTCAGGTGATTCGTAAACCACATGGAAGACTCAAAGGAGAGAGAGAGAGAGAGAGAGAGAGAGAGAGAGAGAGAGAGAGAGAGAGAGAGAGAGAGAGAGAGAGAGAGAGAGAGAGAGAGAGAGAGAGAGAGAGAGAGAGAGACTAGAGAAACTGTGTTCGTATTTTCTTTTTTATGAGACACACAAACACACAGCCAACCAGATAGACAAACACGTCAAAAACAATGACAAAAAAATATTGTAAACACGTAGCACTTGATACAAAACAATGCGTATCTCAACGTGAAAATTGAAATAAACAGCAGTTGAAAAATGTATATATATATAAAAACAGTGAATGACAAAGTTACAACATTGCATAGATAATGTCAGATGAAGCAGAGGTGAAAAAATTAAGGCATGAAAGAAAAAACTTGATTAAAGAAAAAAAAATTAACATCACACAAAACAAAACGAATAAATAAACAAAAAAGAGAATATATAAACAAATAAATAGAATAAATACAAAAAATATACATAAAAAAACAAGGTGTAAAGAGAGTGAGAACAGAGAAAGATCAATATACACATAGAGGTGTATGAAACAATTACACAGAGAGAGAAAGAGAGACAGAGAGACAAAGCAAGAAAGGGCAACACAAAGAGAAGGTTGAGTGATACATGGATAAAGATAGAGACAGACAGACACACAGACACATTAACATTCATAGATAGACAGATAGACAGATAGACAGACAGATAGATGGATTGACAGATTGGCAGAAACACAGAAAAATAGATGGAATATACACATTTGAGAGAGAGAGAGAGAGAGAGAGAGAGAGAGAGAGAGAGAGAGAGAGAGAGAGAGAGAGAGAGAGAGAGAGAGAGAGAGAGAGAGAGAGAGAGAGAGAGAGAGAGATAAAAAGCGAGAGAGAGAAAATGAAGACAGACGAAGAAGAATGAGATTAATTTAAGAGAAGGGAAATAACTGCGCTGCAAACACGCTCAGGAAGACAAAGAACATGTAAAACAGGAAGAAGAAAAAAGAAAGAAAAAAAGTGAAAGTACATGACAAGAAGGAAAATTGAATAAAATAAAGAAATAAGAGAAAAAAAGTATATAAGAAAATAATTTCATCCACACCTCAATGGAAGATTTATTTTGAATTATTTTTTGGTTTACATACCTTAACCACTAACACCTTACCTCCTCCTCCTCCTCCTCCTCCTCCTCCTCCAAACCAAACCAAACACCATAACACTCACCTACAACATCCAGGTAACCAACTTGGGTCACCATTGGCTCTGTGTTGACCTGGCACATGTACTGGCCGCGGTCATCTCGTGTCACAGCATCAATGTGGAGCGTCCAGGTGTGGGCGTCGTCCTGGGTCACAGAGAAGCGTGGGATGCGGGTCACTACCATTTTATCAAGTGTGAGCAGCATTTTTCTGTCCATATGAAACCACGCCACCTGTTTGGGATGAGAGGGAGAGGGGTGAGAGGGAGGTAGAGGATGTGAGAGAGAAAGAATGAGAGGGAGAGGGTATGTGAGAGAGAGAGGGAGTGATAGGTGTTTAAGTAGTGAGATATTGACGAGTGAGCAAGAAACAGAAAGAAAGTGTGTATATGTGAAGCTTGTAAAACACACACACTTACATACATACACACACACATATACACACACATACTAGCCCGTCCTCACCCCATCCACACACCGTCCTCTCCCCTCCCTAACACATGAGAGATTCCACACGCGAGTCTGATTAATGTGTTGGAGCAAAACTTGGCCACACAAATGTATGCGAGGCGGTAAAGGAAGACTTGAAGATTGATTGTATTTGGACAAACAACAATGTGTCAGTCTAATACATCCTCCTCCTCCTCCATCCTGCCTTGTGTGTGTGTGTGTGGTGTGTGAGGCTACATTGTGAACCAAATTGAAATACTGACACTATGTATAATAATTGGCAGGACAGCACGATACACTAAGAACACTCTAGCTCACAGGAGGTCACACTAAGTCACACTGGGTCACACATAAGGTCACACTTACCTTATAGAGGGTGAGGTTCTGTACCCGGCAGGAGAGGGAAGCCGTCTTGCCCACAGCCGCCGTGAAGTTGGTCACCTCGCTCATGAACTGTGGCACTCCTGGCACTGCTGTCACTCCACCTGCGGGTCACGAGGTCAAGGGTCAAAGGTTACACTAGATATAGATTTGTTGCTGCATGAATTGACAAACACACACACACACACACACACACCCACACACACCCACACACACACACACACACACACACACACACACACACCCACACACACACACACACACACACACTTAAGGAAGGAGCGTAAGACAAAAAAAACAAATATATGTAACGATCGCATGACTGAGGGAAAAAAAATTCCTTTGATATGAATCTACGAAAGAAGGAGGAGGAGGAGGAGGAAGAGAGGTGATAAAAGGAGAAGGAAGAGCACTATACTGATAAAGAGGGAAGAGGCGAGGAGGTCAAGAATTGTGGAGGCATTTATAACAAGTAAATAGCAGATACAAAGGTAGAATATGAGGTTATATGCATACAAGGAGAAATAAGGCGAGGAGGAGGAGGAGGAGGAGGAGGAAGGGGATGAAAGGAGGAAGGGAGAGGAACCAAAAATGACGCAAATGGAGATATATGTATAAGGAAAACAATAGGGGAAGAGGAGATGAGAGAAATTATGGCGGAGTGAAGAGCATAAAACAGTATCTCACCCTGAAGAAAGGATTAAATGTAAGGAGAGAGAGAGAGAGAGAGAGAGAGAGAGAGAGAGAGAGAGAGAGAGAGAGAGAGAGAGAGAGAGAGAGAGAGAGAGAGAGAGAGAGAGAGAGAGAGAGAGAGAGAGAGAGAGAGAGAGAGAGAGAGACAGAGAGAGAGTGTGTTAATGCGAGTGATTATTATTATAATTGTAGAGGTGATGGTGGTAAATACACGTTTGATACATTTTAATGCACCCAAGTATATATACACACACACACACACACACACACACACACACACACACACACACACACACACACACACACACACACACACACACAGTCAACTTTGAAGGTAAAACAGAAAAAAACGTAGAAATAGAGAGTAAAAAAATATATAAATAGCTAGTCACTGATAACTAGGAATGATGCATAAATGATTAATTAATACAGGTGTTGAAGTGGATTGCAGGTAAAAAAGTAACACAGTATCATCAGTATAGAGTCTATTATCATACATACTTCCCTCAAACTGCCTTCCTTCCTTCCTTCCTCATAAACTTTAAGCACACAGCATCACACAAATCTTTACTAATAACTACAATGGTTGAATAGGAAGATTTTCACATAAAACAGATACACAGACTCCTCCATAACACAATAACTACCCTAACTGCCTCCCTTCCTTCCTTTCTCATAACTTTAATCACACAGCATCACACAAATCTTTACTAATTGCTACAAAGGTTCAATAGACAGATTCTCATAAACAAACAACCACTCAAAACAGACACACAGACTCATACATTACACAATAATTACACTAACTACACCTCCAAATCTGGGTGACGTCCTAACGACCTCCTAATGACCTCCTAACCTAGTCTAGCCAGCAGGTCAACAACATACACCTCACTGCTGGGTGTCATCACTCCCACAACGCAATCCATGTCACTTTACACGAATCTAATCAGTAAAATGCATTGTTTCCCGTTACCGATTAAGGCCTGGCAGGATAATCAGTTGTAGTACCCGAGTTGGCGTCACACCCGAGGATATACTGGTAGTAATAGTAATAGTAATAAAAGTAAAATGGCTTTGGGTAGTAAGGACAGCATGTGGAAACAGAAAATTGATTGCAACTGTGGTGGTATAGTAGTAGTATAGTAGTAGTAGTAGTAGTAGTAGTAGTAGTAGTAGTAGTAGTAGTAGTAGTAGTAGTAGTAGTAGTGAAAGTAGTAAATCCAGACAATAATACATGTGGTTTAATAACTTGTAGTTGTAAAAGGCGTAAAATCTTTGGCAGTAGTGATGGTGGTAGTAGTAGTGGTGGTGATGGTGGTGGTGGTGGTGAAGGAGGAGGAGAGGGATAGTGACAGTGGTAGCAGCAGCTGTGGCTAATCGTGCTAGTAGGTGCTGTTAGGGCAAGCTATGGAAGTTATAAAAGAAGGAGGAGGAGGAGGAGGAGGAGGAGGAGGAGGAGGAGGAAAAGTGCCAAGAAGAAAGGCTTATGTTGCCAGTTATTATCATTATTAGTATTATTATTGTTACTATTATTATCATCATACTACTAAATCGGTGCTATCCTCTCTCCTTCCTCCTTCATACCCTCCTTTCTCTCCTATCTTTACTTCCTTAAACCTTCAATAAGTTCTTTTTTCCCTCTCTCTTTATCTATCTCTTTTATTTCCCTCTCATTCCCTTTTCCTTCCTTTTTTCTCTTTCTCCCTTTCAATTACTAATTCCTCTCTTGGTCGGGGAAAGCAGATGCTGGACAGCCAACTCAGCTCTCCGTCCAACCTTCCACGGCTGTCTTTTGATGAGAAACTTTTGATCGGTTAATGAGAAACGTTTGGTCGGTTAAAGAGAAACGTTTGGTCGATTAAAGAGAAACAGTTGGTCGGATAAAGAGAAACGTTTGGTCGGTTAAAGAGAAACATTTGTTGGGTTGAAGAGAAACGTTTTGTCGATTCATTTATATTTTTGTTTAATTCATTTCAGTTTTTTCTTGTGTGAACATTGTGTAAGGGTTTCCGATACTACTTGGGAAATGAAAGTAATTATGATGAATGCAGAAATAAAAAAGAATATTAAAAAACAATAACGTAGAAGCAAGAAATATGAAAACAAAGCTAAAAATTATACACATATCAGAGAGACAGACAGACAGACATACAAACAGACAGACAAACAGACAAACAGACAGACACTAACACTAGATCAAACAATCGAATCATATTATAAAATCAAACACTAAACATCTATTACAACAAAACATAATACATTTACTACAAAATACACAAGAATCAATACTACACAAACAATTAAATAAACAAGAATAATAGATAACTAACTTACTAACTCACTCAACTATCGAACTCACTAAATAAACAAATAAAACTCATAAATAAATAAATAAAATAAGTTAATAAATAATACAATAAAGAAATAATAATTGTAAGTAAATAAAGTCAGGCAGAAGAACATTAAACCTTCATACATCATCCTATTTCTCCTTCTTCTCCTCTTCTTTTTTCTCTCTCCCTCTCTTCGCCTCTGCTACTTCTCCTCCTCTACCTCCTCCTCCTCTTCCTCCTCTTCCACTTCCTCCTCCTCCTCCTCCTCCTCCTCCTCCTCCCAAGCGTGGTTGAACTAAGGCATTATTCAAGGAGACAAGGCATCTATTTTTAGAGAGAGAGAGAGAGAGAGAGAGAGAGGAGAGAGAGAGAGAGAGAGAGAGAATGAGAGAGAGATAGAGAGCATTATTATATATATCTCCTCTCTCTCTCTCTCTCTCTCTCTCTCTCTCTCTCTCTCTCTCTCTCTCTCTCTCTCTCTCTCTCTCTCTCTCTCTCTCTCTCTCTCTCTCTCTCAGCATTTTTATATAAATAACAAAAGGATTATTGCAAGCATGGCATTAGTGATTCATCTGTGTTGCAAGAGAGAGAGAGAGAGAGAGAGAGAGAGAGAGAGAGAGAGAGAGAGAGAGAGAGAGAGAGAGAGAGAGAGAGAGAGAGAGAGAGAGAGAGAGAGAGAGAGATTTACCTCATCACCTTGAACTTGCCATGAGAAATAAGAGATTTACATACATACACAGAGACGTAAATCTTATACATGGATTCTAGGGTTTCGTCTTAGGTGTTCTGCCTTAAAAGGTGATGCAGCTCAGGTGTGTTTATTAGTAAGTGTTATAATGGTAGTGATGATGATGATGATGATGATGATGATGATGATGATGATGATGATGATGATGATGATGATGATGATGATGATGATGATGATGATGATGATAGTTCACAAAAAGAACAACAAGACAAAAAGCAAAAACAGGAACAAGAACAATAAAAAGAAAGGAAGGAAGGAGTAAAAAAAAAGAAAAAGGAAAAGGAAAGAAGAACTCAAAAAAATAATAAAAAAATAATGTGAGGTGAAACACATGTTACATTCAGTCAAAGAGACGGAGGAGGAACATTGTGGCAAGGCGCCCATGTCCTTACTCCTAACACCAATCATAAAACAGCTGTAGAGAGCCTAACGCCTTCCCTATATTCATCTCCTAACTTTATCATATACATTTTCTTTATATACATTAGTTAATCATCTATGTTTTCTCTTATCCAATGTGTGTAAAATAATATATAATGTTAGTTGTGTCATGAATATACAACAGCGTTTTGAATACATTACAATCCTTCTATGTATATTTACTTGCCCAGAGGCGAAGGAGGAGCTTGTGTAAGTAGAATGAGTAAAGTTTCCATCAGTTTCTCTCTTCTGGACACTTAACTACGCACGAAAATTATATCCCTCCCCAGTTTCATCTCATAGATTCTTTGCTTTCATGTAAAAATGTGAAAATATTAACTTGAATGTAATAAAGATAAATATTTAAGTGAGACTAGTTAGTGAGTTTGGACGTTTATCTTTTTTCTTAAGTGGAAAATTTCGAGGTTTCCGACCGAGAGAGAGCGAGAGCGAGAGAGAGAGAGAGAGAGAGAGAGAGAGAGAGAGAGAGAGAGAGAGAGAGAGAGAGAGAGAGAGAGAGAGAGAGAGCGTGCGGCAGATAGGCCAAATGAGCTTCATAGAGATTTACTTATAATAAATCATCGTGTGTGTGTGTGTGTGTGTGTGTGTGTGTGTGTGGTGTGTGTGTGTGTGGTGTGTGTGTGTGTGTGTGTGTGTGTGTGTGCGTGTGTGTGTGTGTTTGCGCAACCTGCATAGCTAGACAAAGCGATGTCACTGTGGCCATCATTAACTTCATACACACACACACACACACACCCACACACCCACACACCCACACCCCACACACCCACACACACACACACACACACACACACACACACACACATTAAAAGTCACAAGCCATACATTAATGTCTTTTATCTCATCCGTTCAGGCACTATACCTCATACTAAATATTTCAACTTAAACTTCAAGTCCTCCAGTCATCATTTTGTACTGGACACTCTCTCTCTCTCTCAGTAGTAGTAGTAGTAGTAGTAGTAGTAGTAGTAGTAGTAGTGGTAGTATGCAGTCGTGTGTCGCACATCTCACAACACACCACTTAATAAGCTTAGTAACTTACACTCTTCCACACTCACGCTCTGACACACACTGAAACTACTACATCACACTTCCACGTCCACCCCCACTGGCCTCTCCCCCACCCGTCCCCGACAAACACAAAACGGCACGGAACATTAAGGCAGGTGTGTGTGTGTGTGTGTGTGTGTGTGTGTGTGTGTGTGTGTGTGTGTGTGTGTGTGTGTGTGTGTGTGTAAGCATGCGTGTGTGAATGTGTAAATGTGTTGTAGTGTGTTATATATATATATATATATATATATATATATATATATATATATATATATATATATATGCATAAAAGATGAAGTATAATGATCGTTGAAATGTGTATGCGAGTCAATCTTTAATAAGTTGTCCATTAACTTGATGAGTAAACGAGTTGTTTTTAATTAATACTAAGAAGAGAGAGAGAGAGAGAGAAGAAGAGAGAGAGGAGAGAGAGAGAGAGAGAAAGAGAGAGAGAGATGGGGTGGAGGGGGGGGGGGGGGAGAGAGGAGGGGGAGAGAAGGGGAGGAGTGGGAGGAGGAGGAGGGGGAGAAGGAGGGGGAAGGGGGGGGAGGGAGGGAGGGAGGGAGGGGAGAAAAAGGGAGGGAAAGAAGAGGGGGAGGGGAAAAGGGAGGAAAGAGAGAAGGGGGAGAGGGGGGAAGAG
>JAPQNM010000042.1:4608817-4611317 GCA_029783475.1 Metacarcinus magister
GCTACATCGCAAACCTAGGATGAACGAGGACGTCTCTTTCCACCGTCCTCGTGTCTCCTACCACATCGCTCAGGCCGCTTAAGGTAATTCTAACCACCTCATTCCACAGCATCATCCTCTTATATAACACTGTAAGCCGCTGGACGTGAGTTATGGGTGAGTTAATGAGGTGAATATGTGTTGAATGTGTGAGTGTGTCGTTCATCCTGGGTTGAAAATCAGACCTAGATGAGTAACGCTGCCAGACCCGTGAGAGTTAGTCGGTCTGGCAGTGCATCTACGGTCCTATTTCCATGCTTTTTTTACACGGCTATTGACCTTTAGGGAGCGTGGGAGGCTGTTGCGGCTAGCTACACCCTTCTCCTACCCTCTTCCACCCCTCCACCTCCACGAGCGCGGGAAATAACAGCTACAAGAGGGATTAACCACCTACATTTGCAACTTCCCGGATATATAGAGGGAGAGAATCGACGTACTAACTCTCACGGACTTGGTGACTCCCCTGCGTCTTATGTATTGAAATATTGTTTTTTTTATTATTAGTATTACTATTATTATCTCTATTATCTTTATTCTCTTTCTTTCTTCTTACCGGCTTTCCCAGAGGTGGATAAGGGGGAAGGTTTTGACCATAGGGGGGAAAGGGGGGTAGGGTCGTTGAGTGCAGGAGAGAGAGAGAGGAAAGAGAGAAAGAGAGAGAGAGAGAGAGAGAGAGAGAGAGAGAGAGAGAGAGGGAGAGAGAGGTGTGTTGGCAGGCGTTGCTACCTGACCTAACTATTCTTATAGCGTCACTACCTCCTCTTCATGCTACTCACTCACCCTCCTCCTCCACCTCCTCCACCTCCACCTCCTCCTCCACCTCCTCCTACCTCCTCCTCCTCCACCTCCTCCTCCACCTCCACCTCCACCCTCCTCCTCCTCCTCCTCCTCCTCTTCCTCATCCTCCTCTATAACCTGCTTTTATCATCCGTCACTCCTTCCTTCCTTCCATACATATTGAAATCCTCCTCTTTCTCTCCTCCTCTTCCTCCTCCTCCTCCTCCTCCTCCTCCTCCTCCTCCTCCTCCTCCTCCTCCTCCTCTTCTTAATTTTTCTTGTTTATTTCTGTAATTAAATATCTTTTCACCTGTCGTGTCACCTGTTCCGAGAGAGAGAGAGAGAGAAAGAGAGAGAGAGAGAGAGAAAAAGAAAGAAAGAGAGAGAGAGAGACGGTAACTTTTTCTTTCCTCTTCTTTCCTTCACGCGATCATGAAAAAGGAGGAGGAAGAGGAGGAGGAGGAGGAGGAAGAAATGAGGTGATACATAGATTGCCTTTGAAATTGAGTCTTGTTTACAAAAATGAGGAGGAGGAGAAGAAAAAGAGGAGGAGGAGGAGAGGAAGAGGAGGAGGAGGAGGAGAAAGAATTTGTACCTTATATTTTCTTTCTATTCAAGAGGAAAGAAGAGAGAGGAAAAAAAGTGTTATTGAGGAAAACAAGGGCAAAGGAAGTGATCTGTCTCTTATCTCCTTCCTCTTTTTGCTCTCTCTCTCTCTCTCTCTCTCTCTCTCTCTCTCTCTCTCTCTCTCTCTCTCTCTCTCTCTCTCTCTCTCTCTCTCTCTCTGAAGGTGTAAACGTGATCCCTTTAATTTATCCTTTCTTTCCTCTCCTTCCCTCCTTCCCTCCCCTCCTTCCCTCCCTCCCTCCCTCCTCCCTCCCTCCCTCCCTCCCTCCTCCCTCCCTCCCTCCCTCCCTCCCTCCCTCCCTCCCTCCTCCCCTCCTTCCCCTCCTCTCCTTTCCCCTCTTCCTTCCCTTTTTTCTTTTTCCTATTTCTACGATTCATACCACCTCCTCCTCCTCCTCCTCCTCCTCCTCCTCCTCCTCCTCCTCCTCCTCCTCTCCTCCTCCTCCTCCTGTAGTAATTGTGTGTTTATTTGTTTGTTCAAAGTTACATTGAATTATTTTTTTCCTTGTTTGCTGGTTCATTGCGTGTGGTAGTGAGGGGAAAAGAGAGAGAGAGAGAGAGAGGGGAGGGGGGGAGGACCTTGCCACGTGGCGTTCTTTCCCTCTCACATCTTCCCCCTCCCCCTCCCCCTCCTCCCCTTCTCCTTCCCCTCCCTCTTGATATTTATTGTTCCCCTCTTTTCCCCTTCTCCCCTCACAAGACCTAAGAGAATACCTCCATTATTTTAACCTCCATTTCCCCTTCCTTTCCCCTCTCTTCCCTCCCCTTCCCTTCCCTTCCCTTCCCTTTCCTTCCCTTCCCTTCCCTTACATTCCCTTTCCTTCCCTTCCCTTCCCCTCTCTTCCCTTCCCTTCCCTTCCCTTCCCTCCCCTTCCCTTCCCTTCCCTTCCCTTCCCTTCCCTTCCCTTCCCCTCCCCTCCCTCCCCTTCCCTTCCCTTCCCTTCCCTTCCCTCCCCTTCCCTTCCCTTCCCTTCCCTTACATTCCCTTCCCTTACATTCTCTTCCCTTACATTCCCTTCCCTTCCCTTCCCTTCCCTTCCCTTCCCTTTTCTTTCCT
>JAPQNM010000042.1:4618817-4648817 GCA_029783475.1 Metacarcinus magister
CGATAAAAGGAGGAAAGAAAATGAGAACGAAGAATCCACAGTATATGATGCAAGATAAACAAACAAAACCGTGTAATATTATCTTTATAAAATCAACAGAGTATGAATTTTCCCCAAACAATCACGTCTATAACAACATAAAAAGTGATTAAGTAGTTACCAGAAGAGCAAAAACAAGCAAATTTCAACCTAACCAACAGCCACATGGTGAAAGAAAGTGGAAGAGAGAAAGAGAAAGAGTGACAGGAAACCAGATAGAGTATTACATATATTCTTTACATTTTCCTTGAGTATCCCCTGAAAGCCTCGACCCGCGCGCCATCTATTGAGCGGAAAAAACAACACTAACCTCACCCTTTGAAATGCAGGTGGACAGGTGTAGCTTAATATAACGGGATTTAGATGACCGAAGAAGGAGGAGGAAGAAGAAGAAAAAGAAGGAGAAGAAACTTATTAAATCAATGTAGCATATAAAACAAGTTAGTAGGAATAAGAGAAAATAGGTTAGAGAGAGATAGAAAGGGAGAGAGACGGGATGGACACCAGGAACGGAACGGAACGGAAAGGAAAGGTTGAGATAGACTGATGTTGAAATTTCGTTGTCTTGGAGCGGTTTTCTTAGTGGGTGTCTGAACGTTGGCTGGCGGGGAGGAAGTGAGTGCCCGCAAGGTTTAGCGTGCAAGAACGAATATCAACGCTCCTCCTTCCTCCTTCCTCCTCCTCCTCCTCCTCCTCCTCCTCCTCCTCCTCCTCCTCCTCCTCCTCCTCCTCCTCCTCCTCCTCCTCCTCCTCCTCCTCCTCCTTGCAGCGGGTACTCGAGGTCGCCTGCTTGTGGGTGAATGACCGCACGCGTTTTGACACCACCACCACAACCATTATTGCCAGAACCTTGTAACTCTTCCTGCTTCTATCTGTCTGTGTCTGTGTGTGTGTGGGGGGGGTGGCGTCTGTGTGTGTGTGTGTGTGTGTGTGTGTGTGGTCGCTGCCTCGTTTTAAATTCCTCGATGACTCGTTTTAAGAAAGCCGAGGAAAACACACACACACACACACACACACACACACACATTACGGTCATCAAGGCCTTTTATTCTTTTTCCTTCATGATTATTTATTTTATGAGAGAGAGAGAGAGAGAGAGAGAGAGAGAGAGAGAGAGAGAGAGAGAGAGAGAGAGAGAGAGAGAGAGAGAGAGAGAGAGAGTTAAAACAATAGTAGCGTCACACAAGACAATAAAACCACAATCGTTCATCCGCGGTCACAGTTATTTGCCATTTCAAAACTTCACTCATGTACGTATACCTCCGTCTGGCAGCGACGTACACACACATACTTACTTACATACATTCTTGCTTGCCTTAAACAATGAATAATAATAATAATAATGAAAACTGGTAATCTATGTCGTGTTATCAGTAATGAATTCTTTTTTTCTTTCTTTTTTCTTCTTCATTATCTTTCTTTCATACGTCCGTTGACTCCGTACTGACTGGAGGAGGAGGAGGAGAAGAGGAGGAGGACAGGAGGAGGAGGAGGAGAGACATGGTAGCCTTGTAGATAATATCAGAGAGAGAGAGAGAGAGAGAGAGAGAGAGAGAGAGAGAGATAGAGAGGGTGATAGTAATATGCATGACAAAGTTTCTTGAATACTATCATGCATTCTGGGGTGAGGGAGGGAAGGGGGAGAGACAGTAATGAATAATAATAAAAAAAATAATAAATGTGAACTTGTTTTTAAAAGTCTTGGTTTTGTTTGACATTGTTTGAAACCCGATTGTAAGGTCACTAAGTACACACACACACACACACACACACACACACACACACACACACACACACACACACACACACACACACACACACACAGTTTTATTATTTTTGCATATATAAATTTTTTTTCTCATGTAATATTTTATGGATTTGTTTTTCTTTCATTATTATTATGTTTCTATTTTGGTTATAAGCTTTCCCTCCATCTCATTATTTCCTCATTATCATCTTATTTTTAGCTCTTCCTTCCTTCTCCTCCCCTCTTTACCCTCTCCTTTCCCTTTCATGCTTCTATTGTTTATTCTTCCTCTATACAATCATGCACACTTTCCTTTTTAATCCCTATCTATACCCTTATCTCTAATCTTCCTTCCCCCCTACAGTCCTGGACGAGCTAAGGCCTGTGGGGTGTGTGGAGACATAGCGAAGTCAATGCACTTTGGCGGGCTTTCCTGTGACTCGTGCAAGGCCTTCTTCAGACGCTCGGTGCAGAATAACGCCCATAGAGGCTTTACATGTCCTTATGAGAAGAAGTGTGTGATTGCTGTCTCCTCGAGGAAGTCTTGCCAGTACTGCAGGTTAGTGGAGGTGGTGTTGGTATTGGTTAAGATAACTCAAGTATTTATATATATAGTTTTATTGAAATGAAGATGTAATGTAACAATATACAAGGAGAAATGGCAACAAGAGGAGCAATTATAGTTACAATGCTGCAATTATAGTTACAATGCTGCAATTATAGTTACAATGCTGCAATTATAGTTACAATGCTGCAATTATAGTTACAATGCTGCAATTATAGTTACAATGCTGCAATTATAGTTACAATGCTGCAATTATAGTTACAATGCTGCAATTATAGTTACAATGCTGCAATTATAGTTACAATGCTGCAATTATAGTTACAATGCTGCAATTATAGTTACAATGCTGCAATTATAGTTACAATGCTGCAATTATAGTTACAATGCTGCAATTATAGTTACAATGCTATACAATAATTAGTTTATTTCAGTTTTTTTGTTTTTTCTCATAGTTGGCTGCAGAATATTATTAGTTCTTATATTTATTCCCATTTAAACAATTCACATATTTTGAAAAGGTGACAGTCCACTCACACTTAATATTTAGTTTATTCTGGAAACCAAACCAACACAGTGTTTGTTGATGTGAGTGTGAGTGCGTGTTGTGTTGTGTTGTGTTGGATGAGGTGACACGCGGCACACATTAACACACTGTTGTGTTTCAGGTTCCACAAATGCCTCTCCATTGGCATGGAGAAAGGTTGGGTGATGACGGAGGACGAGCGCCGCAAGATGATGCAGCAGCGGCAGGACAGGAAACACAAGGAGGAGAAGAAGAAGATCACTCCGACGCCTCCGTGTGAGAAGTACACCCTGAGTGAGGAGGACAGCACTGAGATAGACATCATAGTGTCCCTGTACAAGAAGGCGTACCAGGACGTGCCCTACCAGGACGACATCCCCGAGGACGGGCCAAGGGGGGTCATGTCACCCTGGATGACCTTCTGCAAGAGGATAGGTTACTTCTTCTCGCTGTTCCGTGAGTTTGCCGACCTGCCCAGTAGTGACCAGGCGCTGCTGCTGAAGACGGCCATCACCTCGGCCTGCATCATCATGGGCTCGGTGGTGTATGACTCCAGCTCAGGCCGGTGGCCGAGCTCAGCCATCAAGCGCAGCGGCTACGTGCCCAACGTCACCTCACGCAACGTGCAGAGTCTGGTGCCGGCAGAACTCATGACCCGGGTGGAACAATTCTTCAAGAAGTTCCAACAGGTGTGTCCGGACGAGAAGATGGCCATGATCCTGATCCTGGTGGCACTCTACTCCCCTGAACTGATGGGTCTGGAGGCCAAGGACACCATCCAGGCCCTGCAGGACCGCTACACACGCGTCCTGCACAAGTACGTGGGATGGAAGTACAAGGAACAGTCTGTCCTCATGTTCCCCAAGGTGATCGTGTCCCTGGCTGACATCCGTGAGCTGGCTGAGCGCACGTGTCAGATGCGCATCCAGCAGAGTGCCACCAACAACATCCCCACCCTGGCCACCATCATGCCCAGCCGGCCTGGCCCATCCACCTCGGCCTCCAGCGCTGACGTGGGTTCACCCATGGAGACCGACGAGGGGGACGAACACGAGGACGAGGATGAGGATGTGGGTGCCGGTGCGGTGGGTGGGTCAGGGCCGTGCCGGGAGGGCCGGGGTGAGGGGTGTGAGGTGCAGGTGAAGCAGGAGTGTGAGGTGCAGGGTGACACCACACTGCAGAGTGAGGCGGCACACAAGCGGGCGCGTGTGGAGGCGACGGGCGGGTCCAAGGACCACACCTACCAGAAGATCATGCACAAGATCATGGACCAGATGCACGGCTCATCCATACACCTGCGCGCCCCGTCCCTGCTGCCCTTCATCATACAGATTGTGAAGAAGATCGGCGCCGGCACTGGCACCAGCGCCACCACCTCAGACCAGGTGTCCGGCGGCGGCAGCGGTGGCGGTGGCGGTGGCAGCAGCGTCAGTGGTCACAAGTCAGGGCGGAGTCACCACACCAAGCACCACCACCACCACCACCGCACCTCCAAGCGCCGCACGGTGGAGGTGAAGCAGGAACGCATCGAGGACGACCTGGACTCCCAGGACCTTTCCTCCCCACTGTCCAGCAGCACCATGTCCCCGTGCATGCATCCTAGTCCTCCTCCCATGCACTACCCTCCCCAGCTGCAGGTGGAGCCACACCCCCACCACCACCACCACCACCACTACCACCACAACCTACCTCACAGCCCCTCACTGCCACACTCGCATCACTTCACACCCTCATCCTCACACCCGACCCTCAACTACCCAGCCTCACCCATGGAATCCACAGACTCCTGTGACCTGCTGCCCACCTCGCCCCCCCACGACCCCCTCATGCCCTCACAGATGCAGCCCACGTCCCCGGAGATGATGCTGCCTCTGGGGGGGAGCCACATGATCCCCGTGGCACCCTACACCCCTCCTTCTGCCACCCCGTCACCCAGCATCCCACACAAGCAGCCCACGCTGCTGCCCACGGCGGACATGCCCCTCCCCTCCCCCGTGGCCGCACCTTCCCCGTACTCTGACACGTCCAGCTCCTCCCCGGAGAGTTCCCAGTCCCCGCTGCACGACCTGTTCTCCGAGGACCTCTCCAACGTGGAGATAGACGTGCTCACGCAGCTGCTCGATTACGTCTCTAACTTTGACAACTTGGACAATGTGAGTTCCCTCAAAGAGATCCTGCCACCACACCTGCTCACTGAACTGCAGACCAAACTGTGTGCGTATTCCCTGAAACAAGAGTGACCCTCGTTGGGGAGAGTGTCTTGAGGTGTAGAAAACATAATTACAGGTGTACTAAGCCATCCATGCACTTTAGCAGCGTGTTAGGTGTTGTGTTCCGGCGGCGGCAGTCCTCGGGGCGGCTGGGGGTGCCGTGTGCCCCGTGCCCCGTGCCGACCCTGGAACAGTGTTATCAAGCCTGTGGATACTCTTCTACTGATACAGAAAGACAGGAAACATAGATGACCAACTTTGTATTTGAAAATAGTTTACTTTGGAAGTAATCATAAAACCTCAACTTGTACAAGCAATGTTGCCACTCACCCATCCATAATGAATCAATATTTTGTGATAAACATTGACACCAGCGCCGAGTCACCAACGCGAGTCCATAATCAAAACTAACCCTTGGTGGAGCGTCCCGAGGATCAGCATAACCCAGCACGGGAAGGTGTCATCAGGTCACCTCCCTGCACCACCACCACCTTCACCTCTACCTTCACCTTCACCACCACCACCACCTTCAGCAGCAGCAGCAGCAGCAGCAGCAGCAGCAGCAGCAGCTTCTTGCAGCTCACCAACCTGTCAGATGGAGCCTGAATGCAAATCTGAAGCACCAATTAACATTTTTCACTGTAATTCCAGTGGTTTGTGTTGTTAGCCAAGGAGGGGGAAGGGGATGCACAAGTGTGGTGTGAGGCAGTGAGGAGGAGGAGGAGGAGGAGAAGCACGCCACTCATGCACTGGTGTGTGTGTGTGTATGTATGTGTGTATGTACGTGTGTGTGTGTGTGTACGTGTACGTGCTGGCGCCTGACAATGAAGAGACAGCCGTGTACTGTGAACGTAACTAAGCCCCGCCCCCGCCCCCCCTCGCCCCCCCTGACTGGTAGTACCCATCAGACTGTCCTCCCGTCACTTGCTGCTGGGGTGGCGTCATAAGATGTGTTCACCTTTAGCTTCCAGGGAGTTTCAAGCCTTATTATCATGTACTTGAGAGGTGTTTGTTGAGATTATAGGCATATATATATATTAGCAAAGTTTTAAACATTAGTATCTATTTTCAATTGGACGATAGGTAGAATCCTGTTGGTGTTGCATTATAGAGGTTCGTACAGCAGAGGAGAAGAGGAGGAAGGAGGGAGCGAAGTTTGACCTGTGATGTGAAAGGAAAAGGGAAAGGAAAAGGAAAAGGAAAAGAATGAAGAGTGTTAGTGAATTCAAGTGAAAAGAGAAAAGAAAATAATTGGACTCAAACAGTTTTCATCAGTCTGTATTCTCTCCAAAATTAAACTGAAAAAAGTGAAGGAAATGACGACGGAAAAAGAAAAAAAGAGAAAGAAAAAGCGAGGGAGAGAGAAAAAATAATACGAAACAAAGGGTCATTTTATCGTCCAGCCAAGCCTATCCAACCCTCAGAGGTGCCACTCCACTCCACTCCACTCCACTCACCATCATTCCACTTCACCTCACTAACACTATCCTTATCCTCCTCATCATTGGACACTCACATCTCAGCGTCTCGAGTCCCCGGCCGCCCACCACCTCCTGGGGCGTGCTGGAGGGGACTGGTGTGTGTTCCTAAGTGTCATTACGGTCCTGGGCATCGTTTAGAGCTTAATAATGGGTAGTTGTGTGGAAGGTGTTTGTTGATGGTAGTGTAATTGGATCCTATTGTGTTTCTGTTTTGTGTTGGTTTGTTTGCAGTGGCTCTTAATGCAACGACACCACACCACACTACACCACACCATACTACACCACACCACACCACACTACACTACACGACCCCCACTTCTCCAGATTGTGTAAAAAAACAAACCTTACCTAACCTTACCGTACCGTACCGTACTTTAATCTAATTGAGTGTGAGTGTGTCTGTTGTTGCATGCATGTATACGAAGGATTGATTCATTCATTAACTTACTACAACTATTACTACTACTACTACTGTACGCACCTCTCGGCAGTGTGAAAGTGAGAGAACGAATGAAAGAGAGAGAGAGAGAAAGTAAGTAAGTTAACATCATTTCATTGTGGAGGTTATGAACATTTTTATCCACGGGTGAAGTGTACAAGTTTAAGAAGAAGAATAACAACAACTATTGCTTTAATAGATTTATCTCCACCGTGAGTGTGTGCGTGCATGTGTTGACTTGCTGGTGGAGTGAGGGAAGGAGGGAGTGTTGGTCATGTTTTTACTGTTAACTTAAAGGCAGAACAGAGTAGAACAGATCAGCATTACCCGAAGTACTGTCATTGTAAGGCCAAGTGATGCGTCAGGAGTGAAGCAGAATACCAAATACACGAGGAAGGTGATATAACATTTGCAACCATTCACAGAGTATATGACAAAGCATTAAATGGTTGTCATACTCTCAAAACACAACAAACAAAACCAAACTAAACTAACTGTGGAACCATTCTCATTTAGTGCTCCATGAGTGTTGTTACGCCGGCGTGTGTGTGTGTGAGAGAGAGTGAGTGAGTGTGTGTGTTTGTACGTGTGTGCCGCCACCACAGGCCGTTGTCAAATTTTATGTTACAAAGTTCATGGAAATTTATTTTAAAAGTTCAAAACTAATTGTACAGAATTATTGGCATTTATATTAATTATTCTAGTGAAGTAATTATCAAACAAATTATAAAATTGTTTTATTAGATTTTCTGTATTTAGGAATTTTAATATTTTGACTTTTAAGGTCACTAAATTTATTTAGTTATTGTGTCAGCAAAGGCTGTAGTGTGTGTAGTGGTGATGGTGATGTCAAGAGTGTTTGGTGAGGCAGCCAGGCTGTTCCTCGATGGTGTTGTGTTGGTGAACCTTGAAGCTTGAGTGGCACTCATCACCACCCTGTTTTACTTTTTTTTTACCTGTTTTATGGCAGTACCTATGTGACATTGGTTTACTTTGGTGGCAAACCTGAGTGAGTTGAGTGTTTCACCAAAGCATGAATCTACTGGAGAGTTGCCACCTAAGGAGTTTTGTAGAAGATGCGTCAGCTTAGAGTTGCGGTAAGGGATGTGGCTTTGCTTCTGCCCAAGTGCCATAATGACATTGCCCAGATTGGACAAGGATCTGTTGATATTCTGAGTCTCGGTAAGTCTGGCACCTTCCGAACCAGATTCCTTCAGTCGCTCAGAGCCAGCCAAGTCCACCAGGTTCAGGGTTCCTTCACAAGACATCAAGGTCTTGGAGTTTTCTCCTACAAGCTTAAGGCGGAAGACCGAGTGAGACCGAGAGGAGTGTTCATTCATATTGGTGCCCGCTGTTGTTGAGCCATTCTTAGTAACTGGTGCACCCGAGTCTCATCTGTCACAGGAACAACCGTAAGATTTGTGACATAGGAGTCATTCTTCTTGTTGTCCACCAATTTGATGTCATATGTCAGATTCTTGGCTTCTTTTGAAGACACCAACAGGTCTCTGATGGTCTCATTGTAAATCTCCAAAAAGCTTGCCTCTACACTGTAAGTCCAACCCTAGTTGGTTGACAATGATCCATCTACATTTGTATACATTACTTTTAGTTTACTCGATCTGTCTCCTGAACTTCTACTTGACTTTCCCTTTTCCTGTGTGTGTGTGTGTGTGTGTGTGTACACAGCTTGTGTCTCGAGATCACTCATCAACACTGTTTGTGGCTGTCAGACACATACACACACATACACACATACATATACATATATATATAACCTGGTGCTCCCGGTGTGGGCGTGTAATGAAGCATCACGAAGTGACACAAGTGTGACTTAACCTTCATGTCATTGTAACCTCACCACACAACAAGGTGGTGTTGGTTGACGGCACTGCAGGACACCACCAAATTCTCGGTGCGGAAACTGTCAAATGGAACTTTGTCAAATGGAACAACAGTCACAAGAGACAAATAAGCAAATGAACCCCAAGGGTTGGTAAAGTAATATAATAAACATTATACTTTTATGTAATAATATACTTACATATGTATATTAATATTTATTTGATCCTTGTGGTGAAATGTGTGTTAATTTGTGAAGCACAGAGTGCATCAACACTAACTAAACCTTTGCTTTTCACTGTTTTAGTGTCACAGAACACACAACACACGTCACTGAAGGAATAAAATGTGCACTTGAGGCTATGTTGGGGGAGTGGTGAGGTGGTGGTGATGGTGAGTGTCAGGTTGGCTCCCCACCTGGTGAAGGGTTCAGGTGTGCTCACCATCACCAGGTCAAGTAGATAGTGTTGGAACATGTTCATACTTAGTGAAGTGACAAAATTGTTTATGTTGCTTATTTGTGTGTGTATCAAAACAAACTGGACTTTGCCACAACAGGAGGTGATTAACGCTTACAAAACTCATCTTCATTCTCCTTTGGACGCCACACACCAAACTCTCGTCTGCAATGATGGCCGTGCCAGTGTCTGGAAATATAGATTTTTCTTCATTTATAAACTTGACTCATCTGTAAATGCATTTCAAGCATAATTAACACAACTTGCAGAAGAATGTATGTTAATATCACCTTATGTTGTGGCATATTCTGTTGATTGAGGTGTGAGGCAGCTTGTATGTACACACACACACACACACACACACACACACACACACACACACACACACACACACACACACACACCACACACACACACACACACACACACACACACACACCACACACACACACACACACACACACACACACACACACACACACACCACACACACACACACACACACACACACACACACACACACACACACACACACACACACACACACACACACACACACACACACACACACACACACACACACACACACCACACACACACACACACACACACACACACACACACACACACACACACACACACACACACACACACACACCACACACACACACACACACACACACACACACACACACACACACACACACCACACACACACACACACACACACACACACACACACACACACACACACACACACACACACACACACACACACACACACACACACCACACACACACACACACACACACACACACACACACACACACACACACACACACACACACACACACACACACACACACACACACACACCACACACACACACACACACACACACACACACACACACACACACACACACACACACACACACACACACACACACACACACACACACACACACACACACACACACACACACCACACACACACACACACACACACACACACACACACACACACACACACACACACACACACCACACACACACACACACACACACACACACACACACACACACACACACACACACACACACACACACACACACACACACACACACACACACACACACACACACACACACACACCACACACACACACACACACACACACACACACACACACACACACACACACACACACACACACACACACACACACACACACACACACACACACACACACACACACACACACACACCACACACACACACACACACACACACACACACACACACACACACACACACACACACACACACACACACACACACACACACACACACACACACACACACACACACACACACACACACACACACACACACACACACACACACACACACACACACCTTGAAGGCATAGTGTATGGCACACCCTGGCTGGGAGGGAGGCACTAATGCAAAACCTTAAAAAACTTGACATCACTTTCACTAATACTGAGGGTGAGGGTGAGGGTGGTGATGCATGGCCAGGCAGGAGGGAGTGTTGCAGGGTGTTGGGTGTTGGGTGTAGCACTATGTATTGTTTAGTGTGCTTTTATCCGGTGATGAAAAAAGTACTTCACAAATGTACTACTACTACTATGTCATTTCAAAGAAAGATTGTAAGTAGCATTATGAAGGTTACTGTAAAACAAACACTTGATGTCAGTTTAAGGGAAGCTGTAACTGACCCTAAGAAGATGAAACCTTCAACACCATAAGCATTGCACTGTATTCCTTAAACACTGTACTTGTCAGCGGCAGAGGAGGAGAGTTGTGTGAAGGTGTGCTTGTCAGGTGTTGTACATGCTGCTGCAGGATTCTAAGACCTTGTTTATAGTCACCTGCTGCCTCTTACAACACTAACTGGAGGTGTGTGTGTGTGTGTGTGTGTGTGTGTGTGTGTGTATGTGTATGTGTGTGAGAGAGAGAGGGAGATCAGCAGCCCCTCACAGGTCACAAAACACAGGCTTGATTTAAGTATTATTTCAACACCTCTGCTTTTAATATTTATACTAATATCTCAGACATCACTACCAAGCCAGACCTGTGGATGTGACGTCATTGTTAAAAGTGTTACCATTGATCAAGGTTCTTAATGTATGGGAAGGAAGGAATTGATTGATTTCTGCCGAGCGAAGCGAATACGACTGGCCTTGAGTGGGACTTGAAATAATGGTGACGAAGTGAAGTGAAGTTAGCGCCGCACCACCACCACCAAATATAACTTGTCGTGTTAAATCAGAATCACAACCACCACAAATAAAGAAGTTTTCAGTGTCGCAGAGGAACAGAATCACACAGTCCCCGTCAGAAACACACATGATATATACGTCATTAAACGAAGAGGCAGGGTTGCTGGTGAGGGTGGTGGATGGGTAGGGGGCTGTGTGCGTATATGTGTGTGTGTGTGTGTGTATCATCCCCAGACAGAGGTGTACTGCATGAACGGGATTAGTTTGGGCGTAGCTGTAACAAGATCCCGTGTGTGTGTGGTGGTTAGGAAGGAAGCATAGGTGTGTGTGTGTGTGTTGTCTGTGCGGGTTACATGTGTCAGGGATGTGTGTGGTGATCGCCAGTGCTTGGTGAACATTGCACAGTTCTTCACTATTGTGGTGAACGTTTACGAATTATTGCAACTCTGTTATTCCATTAGAGACTTTGTAGAATCGGTTTGTATGTATATCACTAGGAAACCACCTTCCCTACAGTCATGGGTGAAGGGAAAACATGGATGGATGGTGTGTGTGTACGTGTGTGTTTGTGTGTAGTTGAAGGGATATCCTGGTAACCTTGTGTGTGTGTGTGTGTGTGTGTGTGATCAGTGCAGCAGAGGGTGTAGATATAACTGTTCTACTTTGAGTGTTAGGCTGGAGAGTAGCTGTAGCCTGGAGCTGTTGGCGTAGGTGATAAGTGAATTTATTTTTGTTGTAGTGGTGAGCACAGAGTACAAAATGCAGTTCCCGGCCACACGAGGGTAGTAGAGGAGGAGGTGGAGAAGGAGCAACAGTCTGTAGCAGGAAGACACCTTGAAGCAAAGCATGGCTGGCCTGGGGGGGGAGGGAGGGAGGGTGGGGGGGAGGGCACTGTGTCATGTTCCTTTGTGGCAACTCAAAAAATTCGATAAAACCACTAAAAAAAATGTAACAATAATTATAATGATAATAATAATCTGAATGAATGATCATGAAAGTTTAACCCACCCTAAATTTGAATGGCATTAGTAAATCCTCATGTTTAAAACATTTAAAACCTAAAAAAATTTAAGAATGTTAAGAACTTACATTACAGCTTGTATTTGCATGACTTTTATATCTTTAAGAGTGAGCCATTTTTTGTTTATCCTTGAATGTGTTTGATCGTTAGGAGTGAGGTGAGGGCCGTGGGTCACGGTGGGTGTGGGCGTGGGCGTGGGTGGGCAGGCAAGGCACGCGTCACGTGACGGTCAGCATCACGGTGTGAGCGCAACAGACTTCGTCAGCTGAAAGGCTTTTCCTCACTTGGAGACCAAAATCAGCCTAATATTCTTTGCTCAAGCTTTGTACAGTGTATTTTATGAAGTAGAGATATATCTATATATTATGATTCTTGTAGTGTATCGCTGAATGTTGTAGTTTCCCTCTTGGAGCTTCGAGGCAACACGTTGTAGCCAGGACGGGTGTGGGGGGGGTGTGCGGCGCCCCTTCCCCCCTGTGTGTTGCAAGCAGGCACGGCGCTGCGCTGCCAGACTGATTCATCGTTCTTATCCTTGTCTTCAACACTTAGTGGTAGGAACGGAGCTCAGCGAGGCGAGGCCGAGGCCGAGGTGTTCGGCGGCACTACTGGGGCTATGGACACTTGGGGGCCGCGGGACGGGAGCCTCGAGGGGCGGGCCAGTGCCAGGACAATGTAGTGAATCTGGACACTGGAGTTTTTGAGACAATATGCCACTTGTGTCTGGAGCCCCGATGGAGTAGTGACCTTAATTATCTATATTTTTTCTCTTGGAGGTGTGTGAGCCTCGTCGAGGTGCAGTGAGGGAGGAAAGGGGCTGTGTGTGGCCCCGCCCGGTGTTGTGGGCGTGGCGTGGTGAGCCTCCCTGGCTGGTGAGTGTCATGGTGATGGCTGTAATGTGTTTATCATTTCTTCACCGTTGTTGTTAGAGATCACCAGAGTCAGTGTATCTTGGGGCCGCTCGCTGCCACCTCGCCAGTGTGGGAAGTGTCTATTCATTACGATGGCTGCCACTATTCCTACCACTCTACTACTACTTTCACTCGTACTGTTGCTGCTACCAATACAAACATTCTCAAGTCGGGTAAACCTTTCAAATTTTTCCTCATCACTACTAATAATAATGTGTTTGCTTACATTGTTCACCTTTCTCCTCTTCACAGATACTCGCAAGCTGAATTTTGATGTACAATGTTTTGGTGCTTCAGAATTACCGAATACAAAAGAGATGACAGTTTTTTGCCAAGTTCACGGGTACAGACTCTTCCCTGGCCGGGTTATGCGGGCCTGCTGTAACCTCAGCACCTCTGTGGCAGGTGGTGAGGCGAGCCCCTCTGTACATATAGCTGAGGCTTGCAGAGTTTCTATATATCAATATTATATTGAGGAATGTGCTGTGCTGCACTGGTGTTAATGGAAACAAAAATAAAGTGTTTCCAGTATAAACTATTTTTCTTAACCTCCTTTTCGACTCAACCTGAACCTAAGGTGTGTAAGTGTGTGTGTGTGGAGGTGATGGACTTGTATAAACACCGTCTTTCAAGTGAGGGAGGTGTAAAGCTTCCTTTCTTAATGGTCTTAAACATGTCACCCCAAACGAGGGAGATTTAAAAGCTTTATAATGAGTTTCCTTGAATGAGTTGAAACACGCAAACAGTCAAAGCAAATACAAAACTTCTATGAGTCAACCAAGACTTCAAGTACACCAACTGTCAAATGAAAGAAATAGGAATCTTGTATAATGAATGAGTCACTTGGGTGTTACCTGCTAAGACTACTCCACACCTGAGTTACCACAACCACACACACACACACACACTCACACTATAATAATATAATAATAATCACCTCTATATGATATAGTACAGTGGTTCCCAACCTTTTTTTTGCCGGCGACCCTAATCATGCACCTCAAGACAATGACCGCAACCCCACTAGTTTAGTTGTATATGTTTATCCTGAAAACATCTGAGAATTGACCATGTTTGATATTTCGAGGTCTTGGCGACCCCAAAAAAATGCTTGGGACCCCCACTTGAGGTTGCGACCTCCATTAAGCCTACCGGCTTAACTCAACTCATCAAAACGTAAACAAAATAAAATTCGTTCAGTTTTGTTGTTTTTGTCCTTTTTTTTTGTTTTTTCATCTTGTTTTTGTTCTTACTTGTTGTTAAATTCACGTTGATGTCGTTGTTTTATGTTGTTGGTTCAAAGCGTGTCGCCAAGACCGTCAAATAGAGCCGTTTTCGCAGGATTGGTCAATAGCAATTCATAAATTGGGTTGTTGTGTAGCTTATGTCGAAGAGGGACACAGCCCTGGTACCTGCCCCGCCCCAAGCCTAGCCCCGCTCTCCTCTCCCTCCCCGACAACAGCTACACAACAACCCAATTTATGAATTGCTATTGACCAATCCTGCGAAAACGGCTCTATTTGAGGGTCTCGGCGACACGCTTTGAACCAACAACATAAAACAACGACATCAACGTGTTCCTGGTGGTTTTTATATGTACGTGTGTGTAAATATGTGTACGTGTAATGTATAGAAGAAAGAAATACGTGAAGTGGTTAGCCGAGATACTAAAAATCCTGGTTTAGACAATTACCTCCTTAATGTAAGATAACAGATGAACATTATATTGGTTAATGAGGTTATTAGTGACTGAGATATCTTAAATGTTCCTCTCGTAAAGTAAGTAATAGGAAGTAATAGTAATAGGAAGAAAAGCAGACTGTTCCTAGAGTTTACAAGTGAACGAGGTGAAGGGCGGAAAACACTTGTTGGGTGTTACAAGGGACTGAACCAAACTTGCAATCCAAGAAAAAATTGAACTATAACCTGACGACCATTAAATTGCAAATGAGGGTAATTAAGTTGTTAATTTAGTCACTTCTACACGGCGTCGCTACACCCACCGATGCGTCACTACTACAGCGTCTTGGTGGGCGTTGAACATACTGGCAAATGTGTGTGTGTGTGTGTGTGTGTGAGCTGAGGTGTAGTTACCATATGTGTGTGTGTGACTGTGCCCCTCCACACACACACACACTCTATACACGTATACACATACTATATATGCATACACACTTACTGTACACACACAACACATCAAGAACCTGAACCGCCGTGACAGTATGATGGAAGTATTGATGAGACGTCTTCACTACGCTCACCACCTGCCGCTGCCGCCCTCCTGTCACTACTGAAAGTAACTACCCGCATCACCACCGTGCACGCGTGGCGCTGCCTTACCACCGCGCATGTGTGGCGCCACCTTCCTTCACACTCCCCCCCCAAACTATTCATTACATTCAAACCAAACGAAAAAGGAGAATATTATTTCATCACACACACAACCATTATCCAATTTCTTCCTATTTCCCTTCACACCTTTCTCTCTCTCTCTCTCTCTCTCTCTCTCTCTCTCTCTCTCTCTCTTATACAGGTGGGGAGGCAAACATGAGGTGTAAAATATATTTGTATAAATTTATTGAAGACATCATAGCTACAAAAACAGACTGTTAACCCTTACTCGAGTGCATAACCTTCTGTACATGCCCGGGGCGGGGCGGGGGCGGGGGCGGGGTATCCGAAGGGGGCGTGGGCGGGGGCGGTTGGGGGTTGACTAATCCTATGAGAATAAGTTACAAGACATAGAATAAGAAGCATTGGAGGATGAAAACAACATCTAAATTATCGTACACAATCCAAAAAGGAAGGAAGGAAGGAAGGAAGGAAGGAAGAATGAAATAAAAAAAAATGTATATATAAACACACAAAAGTGAAAGATGATAATGATAACAATAATCATAATAATAATAATAGTAATAATGATATTCAGTGAGTCAGTCGAGGAAAAAATTTACATACTTACAATATATATATATATAGAAAACAAATACGGATCGAGATTACATAATTAAGAAAAACTGAAAATCATATAAGTCTAAATCAAGAAAATCATAACATTTTTAACAATTAATCCATTATTTTTTGTCATTGATGAGAAAATTAAGCCATAATTAATGTCAGTTTGTTAGGCGAGATATGGCAACGAGGGAAGTTTGGCAAGGGTGGGGGGACAAAGGGGGGGGCGTAGGGATGTAAAACAATAATATACAAACAGGATGATAAAGGAAGGGAGAGGGAGAGAGAGAGATAATGATAAAAAGGTTGATATAATTACAGAAATACACGAGAAAGAGATATACGATAATACGAATAATTACAACCAGTCTTAATGATGATAGAAAAGAGGAATTAAGTGAATGATTGATAAAAAGGGAAATAGATAAAAAGATATGATAGATAGATAGATAGATAGATAGATAGATAGATAGTAGTAGTAGTAGTAATAATAATAATTAATTAATATATCGAAGCTGTCCTTACATATATATCACTGTACATTTATATAAAACAGTAATAATAATAATGAAAAATAATGAAAAATAATAAATAGAACTAAAAGAATCACGTGATCATAGGGTAAAAGAACGCCTTTGAGCGGGCTAGTAAACATCTTCAGCCCAATTGTAATAATAATAATAATAATGATAACAACAAGAGTCAACATTTCCACACTCGGTCTTTCTCAAAAAACTATTATATATATATTTTTTACACCACCGAGCATCTGTAGGTAAGGAAACACACATACATACATACACACACGCACACACACATACACACATACAAACATACATACATACACAAATATAATTACAAAGTTTTCAATTCTTGTTGCGTCACCTTCTTCCTCTTCTTCTTCTTTCTTCGTGAGGGGACGGGGGGGGAGGGGGGGAGGGAAGGGGAAGGGGAAACAGCTGCACAGAGGGGAAGGGGAAGGGGGAGAGGGGCTGTTTCATCTCCATTCCTAATATAATATAAACTTGAGAACAGGAATGAGACACAAACGGCCGCTAATAATCGTTTTGTTTCTTGCATATTTAGGTTAACGAGGCAATGCTTGTGTGTGTGTGTGTGTGTGTGTGTGTGTGTGTGTGTGTGTGTGTGTGTGTTCAGCTGCCTCTTCACGATATTTACAGCCTTCGTTATTTGGTGGGGAAGGGAGGGGAGGGGAGAGATGGTTGAGCTGTAGAGGGATTGAGGAGGAGGGGATAAGGTTGAGTATTATAGAAGGGGAGTAAAGGGTGAGGGTAAGGGGATAACAAGAGATAACAAGGGGTAACAAGGGTAAAGGGGTGAGAGGGTAAGGGGAGGGGAGGGAGGGGAGGGTGTGTGTGTGTTGCATTTAGGTGACAACTCGTCGTCTAGTGATCACGTAGGTTGAGTCCAAAGATGCATTCAGAAGTTCAGCACTGGGAAGGCCACGGACTATCACAATGAAAGGCTGCATGGTCTGGACGGGCGGGCGGTGATACCACAGACACAGTGAGAAAGAGAAAGAGAAAGAGAGAAAGAGAGAGAGAGAGAGAGAGAGAGAGAGAGAGAGAGAGAGAGAGAGAGAGAGAGAGAGAGAGAGAGAGAGAGAGATAACTAACAATAGTGAAAAAGAGGCAATGACGTCGTTCTTGTTGTTGTTGTTATAGTTGTTGTCGTCGTCGTCGTCGCTGACTTGGTGCTGAGAGGGGCAGGGCGCCGCAGCAGGGGCAGCGGGCGGGGCGGGGCGGGGCACGGCGGGACGGGACGGGACGGGTGGTCGGGGCCCCGTCAGTCAGCATTGAGCACCGTCACCGTGCATGCTGCCTCCTCGGGCCTGCTGTGCGCGCGCGAGCCAAGCCTTCCGCAGGTGAGCAGGACAAGCAGGCCGGCAGGGCGGAGGGAGCGTGGCCTGGCTGCTCAGGACGCGGGCAGGTGGGGGGTGGGGGGCGGTGGGCCCTCGCTGAGTGTGTCTTCCTGGCGTCATGCCGCTCAGCACCAGTCAGCCATGTAGTTGAAGTCCTTGAAGAGGGTTTGGTCGGACTCGTTGAGGTGACGCGGGTCCTTCGGGGGGGTGAGGGCGGGCTTCTCAAGGGTGAACTCCTCGTCAAAGTTACTCACGTCCTCCGGGGAAGTCTGTAAACACACACTCGTTAGAAACACTCTTACTCTTACTTCAAGTTGTAACATTTGACACACACAAACACACTCATCCATCAAGCCTAGATAAGCCCCCATGCAAGGCCACACACACCCTCACACTACACTCCCCATGCTACCCACCCACCGTCCACCACAACCTTACTCCCACCCACCCACCCACCACAACACACCCCAACTCCAACCCTTACCCCCATGACACACCCTAACTTGACTCCCACCTTTACTCCCTCAAAACCCCTTCTCCCCTTACCCCTCTCCTACCTTTACCCCCTCAAACCCCCTTGCCCCGTAACCCAAGGCGCTGCAGGACTCACCACGGTGGGCACGAAGGGCGGCTTGACCTTGCGTTGGAGCAGGTCATCCCAACACACGCTGCGGAAGAACTGTTGTTTCTTGACATCCTCGGCGTCCTTCTCGCTGGCACCAAGGCGTCTGTCCGGGTGTTTCCTCAGCAGCTTCCTCATGATAGCTACAGCCTCGATGGAGAGGAAGCGAGGGTAACGCACCTCGTCATTCACTATACTGTCGAACACCTCCTCTTCGTCATCTCCAGGGAAGGGCGACTGTTAAGGAAGAAGAAGAAGACATAAGTAATCTCTCGTCTTGCTATTCCCTTACTCCCTCCTACCTAGGCAACAAAACCCCTCCTTCTCTCTCTCTCTCCCCCCCCGCTACGCCGTGACAATGACAAACTCACAATCACAGCTTTGCAATCGTTAAAACTCCCTGAGGTCGCGATCTTTGGTATCTCAAAGAAAGAAAGAGAAGTGAGAGAGAAAGAAAACCTTCAACTTGAGATAAACCCGCGAAGGTTGAATCATAGAGAGAGAGAGAGAGAGAGAGAGAGAGAGAGAGAGAGAGAGAGAGAGAGAGAGAGAGAGAGAGAGAGAGAGAGAGAGAGAGAGAGAGAGAGAGATACCACCCACCAACTAACCCACGTGTCCAAAAAGGTGACATCAATTGAAATAATCTTTACCTCTACCTGAACCTAACTTCCCCTCATCACATGCCACACCCTTCCCTTCCCTTCCCCTCACCCTTACCATCACCCCTTAACCTTTATCTTACCCCCCTCACCCTTCTCTATCCTTACTCTGACCCAGATGTTGATAGTAAATAAGATTAATACTGTTTAGACTCACTCCCCTATCTTCAAGAGGCTGGCACTGAGATTTAGAGTTCATATTTTATCTATGAAAGGTTCTGGCGTAGATGGAGAGATGTGGGAGGAGGAGGAGGAGAGAGGTGAAGGGATAGAGGTAAGAGTAAAGGTTAAGAAGAAGAAGAGAGTATTACAAATGAAGAAGGAAGCGATAGAGAGGATAATGAAGTAGAGAAGAAAGAAGGAAGGAAGGGAAGGCAAGACTGGGAAAGGACAGGCAAGGTGAGAAGGCAGGAAGAAGAAGAAGAAAAAAAAACTTAACAAATAATACCTTCAAAAAGAAATTAATCTAATCTAACCTAACATCAAAAAAACAAAAACCGCATCATTACACTCACCTCCCCGACGAGCATTTCAAAGATGAGGACGCCGAGGCCCCACCAGTCCACGGCGCGAGTATACGAGGTCTCCGTCAGTACCTCAGGCGCTAAGAACTCCGGGGTGCCACAGAAAGTCCCCGTCCTGTCCCCGTAGCCCATGCCTTCCTTACACAACCCAAAGTCAGCAATCTTAACATAACCTTCCGTGTCTAGCAGAAGGTTGTCAAGTTTTAAGTCCCGGTAGATGATTCTGTTGTCGTGGAGATACTGAAGACCTAGCACCACACACGCAGCGTAGAAGACAGCGCGGGGCTCATCGAAGACGTCAGCGTGGATGTGCATCATTAGGTCACCCCCTGCGGCGTACTCCATCACGAAACACACGTGACTCTGAAGGGGAAGGTGATGGTTAGAGGTTATATGTGTGTGTGAAAGAGAGAGAGACGGATAGGAGGAGAAATAGAAAGAGAAATTGAGTTTATATATGACTTTCCCATATAGAAACACACAAAAAATCACAATAAACACACTTAAACACCCCGGAACTCACCTCAGTCTGATAACAAGCGAAGAGATTCACCAGGAAGGGATGCCGGACAGAATTAGCCACTTCAAATATCCTCTTCTCAGCCAGCAAACTCTCCACCTCATCCCTGGCAATGATATCACCTTTCTTCAACGCCTTGATCGCAAAGTACTCCGCTGTGTTCTTGTATTGGCCTAGAATCACCTTGCCGAAGTGACCTCTGCCCAGTACGGAGATGAGACGGAATTGCTCCATGCCCATCGCTCCGTACTGGGGCCTGAAGGTGTCGTAGGCGGAGTCCCGGTCTCTGTCAAACCTGGATAATGGGAGCTTCCTTGGCCTGACTTCTTCCACCTCTACAGCGTCCACTCTCCCGCCGCTAACGCCAACGCCCACGCCCATGACGCCTCCACTGCTGCCCACCTGTAATGGGAGAGATGGGATTGTGAGGTGATGTTGTGGTTTGAAAGGGTACTAGTGATATAGACGTACATACATATTCACACACTCATGTACGTTAAGGTGAGAGAAAGATCAGTAGGTTAGAGTGACATTGTTAATTAATACTTGTCTAATTCTCTCTCTCTCTAAAATTGGCACACCTGTCTACTAATGACTTATTGTTACCTGTAATGACTAGTCTTATCTTTAATTAACTAAACATTATGAAATACAAAATTAATTATTAAATATTACATTACAAAATCTACAGGTTATTACTATTCATTACTTTTGAACTAATTATAATGAACTAGAAAATTAATGGAAACAACTATAGTCTACCAAAACCTAAACATTAATTAATAAACAAAAGAAAAAAAAGAAAATACAAATTAATTTCCAAAAATATCAACACACACACACAATACATACTAAAAAAAAATAAACACATGAAATATAAATAATACCATCACCAAACATAATATATATATAAAAAAACAAAAAAAAAGACATACATATTGACTTATTGCAAACACCATCTAAATACGTGTTTTTATTAGCCAATCAAGGGTAAGTAAGCCAAGGCAAGGTAAGGTGAGGTTAAGGTAAGGTTAAGGTAAGGAGCAGCGCACATCTGGCAACACTACATATACGATACCCCAACCTAATTAACAAAAGAGCATCGAGTCGAGTTATATGTAAGCGATTGAATGGCGGGTTAAGTAGGATTCAGTAGTGTTATAAAAAGTATCGAGTAGCTTATGGGTTAAAGAAAGCGGCGGAGACTATGGGTATATATATATGTTATCAGCGGCAGGTAAAGCAATCAATCTTTCTCTCTTTTTTCTCTCTCAAAATAGCGTTAAAAAGCAGCAGCAGCAGCAGTAATATGTCAGTTTGCCCCCCAAAAGCCACACATACACACACACACACATACAGCAGTAGTAGCATTGATTAGTTAATAACAAAACCTTCCACCACCCAGCGAATGAGTGAGTGAGTGCGTGAGTGTGAGTAGAGGGCAGTTAGAGTGTGTGTGTGTGTGTGTGTGTTTGTGTGTGTGTGTGTTGAAGGTGTTAGTGTGTTATGTGTTAAGAGAGTGAGGCGCCTCCCGCTTCCCTGGTGTGTTGTAGTTAGTGAAAACACAGTGTGAGGGGAGGGAAGGGGAGGGGAGGGGAAGGGGTGAGGGGAAAGGGTTACAGGGTACAGTGAGAAGACAAGGGGAAGGGGGAGGGGAAGAGGGGAGAGAGAGAGAGAGAGAGAGAGAGAGAGAGAGAGAGAGAGAGAGAGAGAGAGAGAGAGAGAGAGAGAGAGAGAGAGAGAGAGAGAGAGGATCTTAGTAAAGGGAAAGGAGGAGAAAAGGAAGTATTTGTTCCATCTTAGGTAAAGTTAGGGAAGAGGGGAGATAAAAAGAGGGGAGGGAAGGGGAATTTGAGGGAATTGTTAAGGGGACAGATGCACAACACACCATTAATGAACGTTAGACAGGTAATGAAACACAAAGGTGAGGGGAAGGGCACGTCAGGTGAGAGGAGAGGTGAGGTGAGGGGTGAGGGGTCGTGTACCTGGTCCTCTGGCAGGTGAACATAATATGTGGGCGGGGAGGGCGTGCCGTGGGGCGGGGTGGAGCGGTGGTGGTGGTGGTGGTGTGGGTGGTGGTGGTGGTGGTGGTGGGGGAGATGCCCTTCCTCTCCTATCCCTACCCCTCCTCTTCTCTCCACCTGGTCCTCCTCCTCCTCCACCACCTCCTCAATACTAACCTGGAGTCCGCCCCCCACCACACCCCCGTTGTCACGCGGCGGCTCCTCCTCCTCCTGACGCTCCAACGTTTCCCTCTCGTGGAGAAAGTTGAACTCACTCAGTGCATTCTGAGAGACCAAGAAATACCGGCCGTCAGCTTGCAGCCACTCACACCTACTCCTTCCTCTTTCCTCCTCCTTCTTACTCTATAGTACTACTTCTTATTTTATTGTTTTTATTCCTCCTCCTCCTCCATTTTTTCTTGTTTTATCTTTGTCTCTTCTCTCCGTCCCCCCCCCTCCTCCTCCTCCTCCTCCATACTTCCACACCTGTCTATCTCCTTCCCTCCCTTCCTTCCTTTCCCCTCATTCTCCCACTCTATCTCAACACACACACACACACACACTCAACACCCACCCCCCCTTTAGTGCTAGAGATACAGCGTTGCCATCGACAAAACTACTACGACTAAGTGCAAAAAGGGTGTAGCAGTGTTGCAAATCCGTGACTTCTACGGTGCAGAGAGAGAGAGAGAGAGAGAGAGAGAGAGAGAGAGAGAGAGAGAGAGAGAGAGAGAGAGAGAGAGAGAGAGAGAGAGTTAATAGTTAAGGAATAGATACAAAAAAAATATAAGAAAAAATAATAAATAAATAAATAAATAAAAATAAGAACAATTGCTTTCTGGCCGCCATATTGTCACGTTTGAAAAAGAAAATGGCGCGCGGGTTACTAGCTAGTTGACGGGGCACTCAAGTAGTTATCTAATCATTACCAAAAAAAATAAAGTGAATTAGATTAAAGCAATCATTATCATCACCCTTATCATTATTATCATTATCAGTATCATTATTATCATTATTATTTTTATTGAATGAGAATAAAAAGGAAGGTAACGAAGGAAAAAAAAAAACAAGAATAAGGTAAATTATACATACATACACACACACACATACACATACACACACACATACATACACAAGCAACACACACACACCCCAACGCCCTTCAACGCCCCCCTCCCCCTCCCCCCTTTTCCTCCATCTTCCTCACCCCCCTTTCCTCCACCCAATCCGTCGTTCCTCCTGGAGATAGAGGAGGCAGAGGGCAAAGTTCTCTCCACCTATCTCCTCCTCCTCCCAAATTGAAAAAAAAAAAGATGATAGGCCGCCATTTTTGCTTGAGATTTTAAGGGGGGAGGAAAGGGGGGAGGAGAAGGGGGAGGAAGGGGAAGAAGAGGGGAGAGAAAGGGGGAGAAGAGGGGAAATGTGAAGGGAGGAGATTGAAGGGTTATAGAAGGAAGGAAGGAAGAAAGAAAGAAAGAAAGAAAAAGAAAAAGAAAAAGAAAGGAAGAAAGGAAGGAAGAAGGAAGAGGAGGATGTTGGAAGGAAAGGAAGGAGAAACAAAGGATGAAATAGAGAGAGATAATAAAAAAGAGTAAGATAGATAAAAATGATGTGAGGAAGGTTATGAGAGACTGAAGGAGGAGGAGGAGGAGGGGGGGAGGAGGGGGAGGAGGAGGGGGAGGAGGAGGAGGAGGAGGAGGAGGGGGAAGAGGAGGAGGAAGAAGAGGATAATACGAGGTTGCAGAATTAATCATATGTGGAAAGGTTATTCAATAGATAAAAGGAGGAGGAGGAGGAGGAGGAGGAGGAGGAGGAGGAGGAGGAGGAGGAGAGGAGGAGGAGGAGGAGGAGGAGGAAAGATATGTACTTGAAAATTGTTACTGACGTCAATTAATGTGTTCAAGGGAGAGAGAGAGAGAGAGAGAGAGAGAGAGAGAGAGAGAGAGAGAGAGAGAGAGAGAGAGAGAGAGAGAGAGAGAGAGAGAGAGAGAGAGAGAGAATGGTAACGGTATTAAAAATGGACACAGGGGATGATAAAGAAAATCAGGGCATGAGAGAGAGAGAGAGAGAGAGAGAGAGAGAGAGAGAGAGAGAGAGAGAGAGAGAGAGAGAGAGAGAGAGAGAGAGAGAGAGAGAGAGAGAGAGTTCATGACACAACCCAGACGATACTTCAAACCAGACGAAACAATGATAAAAGAAGAAAAAAGTGAGAAAAGGAAACTAAAGTCAGCAGAAGAAGAAGAGGAGGAGGAGGAGGAGGAGGAGGAGGAGGAGGAGGAGGAGGAATGATGTCAAACACTCATAGGAGGTAATCAACAACAAAAAAATAATGAGATTGAGAGAGAAAAAAAAGAGAGAGAGATAACAGGTGGGAGGAGAGACTTATTTAATTGAAGTTTATTGAGAATTTGAAAGAAAACGAAAGAAAGAAAGAAAGAGAAAAGAAAGAAAGGAAATGAAAGTAAGGAAATGAAAGAAAAAAGTAAGAATAAATGCAAAATAATAATAATAATAATAATAATAATAATAATAATAATAATAAATAATAATAATAATAATACGAATACGAATACGAACATAAAAACATTTCTTTATCTATACAAAAAAAAATAAGAATAAAATAACACGCATAATAATGAAAGGCGTATCAGGTGTGTGTGTGTGTGTGTGTGTGTGTGTGTGTGTGTGTGTGAATGAGTACAGGAGTTGAACATTGTCCCTTGCCTGCCCCTCACACCATCAGCCTATCTCTCTCTCTCTCCTCTCTCTCTCTCTCTCTCTCTCTCTTGCATTTAACTTTTATGTAAAATTTATGTTGAGAGAGAGAGAGAGAGAGAGAGAGAGAGAGAGAGAGAGAGAGAGAGAGAGAGAGAGAGAGAGAGAGAGAAGGGTACCGTAAGACACCGGTAAGGGAGTGATCACCTTTCCACCTACTCTTCCACCTTCAGTATAAGACAGGTTTCCTTTACCCAACGGACGTCCTACAACACAGTTACTCTCTCTCTCTCTCTCTCTCTCTCTCTCTCTCTCTCTCAGCGGAACGAGACACTTGAATAAATTAAGCATGATAAATTTGCAAGTCTCGAATCGGTAACCGGGATTCGAACGACGCCTTGAACCAGTAACCTAACCACTCCACCAACCCAAATTAGGACAAAACAGTAAACAAAAAAAAATTGCAACAAGGTCAATAATCCACAACGAACCACTAACACGAATCACCAAAGCTTGAAAACTACACCAAAAAATCACACCCATAGGAAGCTACACAAGTCCTACAGGATGCATTATTTAGTAGTACCTGAAGAAGGATCTGCCAGGTTTCAGGTTTGAGGACTTTCTTCAGGAGGTGTACAAGTGCCCTTAGGTTCAAATTCAAGGATGACACTCCCTTGATATTAAGAACAGCTCGGATTAGGGACAGGACACTATCTTCATCCTGCTCCAGCATCTCCCCGCCGCTGGGCCTCATAACGGCTGTAGTAACCATGCTTGACAATCACTTAGTTCCAAAGAGTCCTCAGAGATAAGGAAATGTTGATGACCTCACGTTAACTAGTCCACGTTAAGACTGGCCTCGGTTGTCCCAGTGCGGGGTTTATATAGGTGTGGCGGTGCTGGAAAACGTATCGTACCGCTCTGCTATCTACTAGGTTTGTCTTGTCTTGTCTATCCCTGTCTCTGTCTGTCTGTCTTGTCATTACCGATCTGTGCTGATAAGGTAAGGGATGATAGCTTGTTCTTTCTTTTTCTTTTTCTCTCTTTCTTTCTCTCTCTCTCTCTCTCTCTCTCTCTCTCTCTCTGGGACAGTATGGAATGCAAGACCAACCATCATTTTCTTCATGAAAGTAAAAATAGTTTCCCCTTGAACTCTTGTAGTAGAAGGAGGAGGAGGAGGAGGAGGAGGAGGAGGAGGAGGAGGAGGAGGAGGAGGAGGAGGAGGAGGAGGAGGAGGAGGAGGAGGAAGAAGAGGTTATTCTAATTATAAATAGTGTCCTAAATCATCATATCTGGATTCCACTCGTTCGGATAACAAGAAAAAGAGGAGGAAGAGGAGCGATGTTATACAGTTACTAACCTAATCAGCAAGTTAAGATTGGAAGGAAGAAGACAAAAAAATGAGGAAGGAGGAGGAGGAAGAGGAGGAAATCTTGTCTATCTATTCACCTTTTAATCTCTTGTTCAGACGACACACTAACAAAAATCAGTCACTAAGTCAGCTGAAAGAGAGATAGAGATAGTGAGCGAGCGAGAGAGAGAGAGAGAGAGAGAGAGAGAGAGAGAGAGAGAGAGAGAGAGAGAGAGAGAGAGAGAGAGAGAGAGAGAGAGAGAGAGAGAGAGTGAATTTTGAGTTTGATCACTATAGTCAAGTTAAGTTTGTCAGTCAGTCAGTCATTCAGTTAAGCATTAAATATCCAATCAAACACACACACACCTATTCTTACCTGGCTACACCTACTAATTAACACCCTTCCCCCTTCCCTCCTTTTCCTCCAGACAGCGATGAAAGGTATAAAAAGGGGCACTGATAAAGGAGGAGGAGGAGGAGGAGGAGGAGGAGGAGGAGGAGGAGGAGGAGGAGGAGGAGGAGGAGGAGGAGATAAGTGAAGGACGCTCCCCTTATGATTTAAAAGGTAATCACAGTTTGTATGGAGACGGGAAGGGAGAGGGGAAGGGGAGGGAAGGGGAGGGAAGGGGGGAGAGGAAGGGGAGAGGGGAGGGGAGAGGGGAAGGGGGGAAGGGGAGAAGGAAGAGGGGAGATAAGATGAAAGTAGGAAGATAATCACGTGAGAATGTAGAGGGAATCACATGCTAGGTGTGAAAAAGAGAGAGAGAGAGAGAGAGAGGAGAGAGAGAGAGAGAGAGAGAGAGAGAGAGAGAGCTGTAAGTAGGTGAGGGCCAGCCAGAGTCTAGAACGTGCATGAACACATCACATGCACGCACGCACGTATGCGCACACACACACACACACACAAACACACACACACACACACACACACGCTAATCACGTGATATACCTGATAACCTAAACTAAATTAACCACGTGAAAAATGTGTGTGTGTGTGTGTGTGTGTGTGTGTGTGTGTGTGTGTGTGTGTGTGATTCACCCATAATTATAGAACCACGTCTCGAGCTCGTGAACCCGAATCATTATCCTTCTGAAGAGAGCTTTTGTACAATCTATGTGTAAGACTGTGACGCACATAC
Organism: Metacarcinus magister; assembly: GCA_029783475.1. NCBI lineage: Eukaryota > Metazoa > Arthropoda > Malacostraca > Decapoda > Cancridae > Metacarcinus > Metacarcinus magister. The sequence continues at coordinate 4,646,671 of JAPQNM010000042.1, forward strand.
ACACATACACACACACACACACACACTCAAGGAGGAGAGTAATTGCTAGATTGATAATTCTTGAAAACCTTGCAGCCTGAGCGGTAGTAGTAGTAGAAAGGAGTACAAAGGAAGAACAGACAGCAACAGTCCTACTAGACCTAACGAGGCTGTCTGTTTAGCTACACTACTGCTATGATATCTACTTGATGGACGAGAGGACAACACAGTGGAAGGGGAAGGCAAGGAGGAGGAGAGGAGAGGAAAGGAAAGGAAACGAAGGAAGGAAGGAAGGGAGGAGAGGAGAGGAGAGGAAACGAAGGAAGGAAGGAAGGAGGGGAAAGGAAGGATCTTAGGACAAAGTAGGTTAGTGGAGGAAAAAAAGTAGTCTTACCTTTCCTTCTAGACACGACTGAAGGGAGAGAGAGAGAGAGAGAGAGAGAGAGAGAGAGAGAGAGAGAGAGAGAGAGAGAGAGAGAGAGAGAGAGAGAGAGAGAGAGAGAGAGAGAGATAATGAAGTCAACTTTCATTGTATTCTTCTTATCATTGCACATTGCACGCCGCTCACTGTTACTGTGTGTGTGTGTGTGTGTGTGTGTGTGTGTGTGTGGTTTATCATCAAACACAAACGAAAGAATCATTATCTTTTCAATTCTATGTTGTAGTGATAAAAGTATAAGTAGTAGTAATAGTAAGAGTAGTAGTAGTAGTAGTAGTAGTAAGAGTAAGAGTAAGAGTAATAGTAGTAGTAAGAGTAAGAGTAGTAGTAGTAGTAGTAGTAAGAGTAGTAGTAGTAGTAGTAGTAGTAAGAGTAAGAGTAGTAGTAGTAGTAGTAGTAGTAGTAGTAGTAGTAGTAAGAGTAAGTAGTAGTAGTTATAAAAAAAAAAAGTTCAAATAAATAGATAAATGAAATGAATTAAAAGTTAAAATAAGAAATAAATCAATCAAATAAAAATTACAAACAAACTAAAGATAAAATAAAACTGAGGGAAAAAAAAGAAGGAATGAATCATAGTCTAAACATATTTTCTCACACTTACAAATACTTTCCTTTACTTCCTCCTCCTCCTCTTCATTACTACACAGACATAAGAACACTATTACTAAATTAAAACTGATTAGGGTAACTAGGGAATACTCTCTCTCTCTCTCTCTCTCTCTCTCTCTCTCTCTCTCTCTCTCTGTGTATTACCTTCCTAAAATACATCTCTTGTTACTAAGCTAAAAGACGAGATATAACCCACTACCCCCAATCCACCCAACCTTTTTCTCTCCATCTCTCCAGCAGGAACAGACTCCCCCCCTCCTCCTCAACCCTCCCCCACACCTGGCAACCAACCTCACCTTTGAACCTAGTAGCACCTCCTCCTCCTCCTCCTCCTCCTCGTATCTTGTTAAGTGATAATTAATAGCCTGTCACGTAGGTGGTGGAGGTGGAGGCGAGGACAGGTAAGAGGAAAGTGAAGAGGGGAAGAAGTAGGTGTGTATGTATGTGTGTGTGTGTGTGTGTGTGTGTGTGTTGGTTATGAAGCTACTACTATTATTATTACTATTTTCGAGAGAGAGAGAGAGAGAGAGAGAGAGAGAGAGAGAGAGAGAGAGAGAGAGAGAGAGAGAGAGAGAGAGAGAGAGAGAGAGAGTAATAAAAAAGAGAGCCATTATCACAATCAACATTAAGAAGCAACTGATAAAAACTTGAAAAAGCTTCTTAAGAACAAAAAACTAACCTCAAATAATAACACAAAAAGTCATCAGCTTGCAAAAAAAAAAAAGGTCATTTGTGAACCCTCCCACGCACACACACACACACACACACACACACACACACACAGAGGTAGAGTTACAATATGGCAAAGGTTGATTATATGCACGAATTATCACCAAACACACTCTCTCTCTCTTTCTCTTTCTCTTTCTCTCTATGACCTTTAAATTTTGCTAACACATCGAGTCCAGTTAATAACACAGCCATGTTTTCCTCCGTGACACTCATTGACTCCAGGTAAAAGCACTCAGTCTGTCCTTCTAAGATAATCTGATAATTTCTCCTAGTTTTTTCTGATCCTCCACCACCACCTGCTGCGTCTACTCCTCCTCCTCCTCCTCCTCCGTCTCCTCCTCCTCCTTCTTCTTCGTATTATTAGTGTTATTGTTATCATTATGTTGTC